>JAQGBH010003720.1:0-18952 GCA_034698265.1 Sminthurinus aureus
CGCCGAGACTGAGACTCAGAAAAACCCGAGACTCTCGGTCTCGGTCTCGTCTCAGTCTCGTCTCGTGCAAACACTAGTAAATGGCAAATGAGCATCGAGTCAAAAACACAAGTAATGTAATACAAAATAAACCAAAATATTATTATCTATATTATCCAAAATGTGTAGGTAATGCATGCATGAAGTTTATTTTGGGAAAAGATATTATATATATATAGAGAGAGAGAGGCCATGTATGATTATGAATGATGAATAATTACATAGAGAAATAAATTGTCAGTGTACAATAATAATTAAATAGAAGACACGCGTTATTTTTATTTAAGTTGTTGTTTTTATTGGTGACTGCTGATTGCGGTATATTTACATTTATTAACTTGTACCATTTTGTCGAAATGTATAATATTATCTGTTATCAATTATCAATATATTGTTATACTTAATCCTATAATTATGTATAACAATAATTATTACTGTTATTATTGTCAGTAATATCGTTTAAAACTACAATTTAAAAAGAAACACAGTAGAATTATATTTATATTTGAGGGTCATGTTTTTTGTTGATGGCAGTACATTTGAATCGTTTTATTATTTTGTTCAACCACTAGTTTAATGTGCATGTAAAGAAAATAAACTATATGTGGTTTTATTTTTTTGTACCAATTGCTTGCAACAAAACCGAGGCCCAATATAATATATGATAAATTAGATATTCAAATATTGTGCAATGATTGTTGTTGTTAATTAACCCGTATATAATTTATCTACATAGTAAAAATTATATCTACGCATACGATTGAATAAAACATTTCCCTATTACTCAAACATACAAATTATATTGTGTGTACACATGTGTGCTGTTGTCTATCATTTAGCAGTCTTCCTAAAACCAGTTATCGTTTAATAATGTTTAATGAACAAGAATTAAGAACAAGCAAAGCTTATCCGCTTATATTATAATCTTTGCTTTTTTTTTACAAATTACAAGAAAACTTATTCATTGTTGAATAAAACACTAGTGTACTAGAATAGGTATACTATATTATTACCGAAAAACAATTAACTACAAACTACAAAGAAATATTACTCTTGTATATTGTTAACTTATTGTGGACACATACTAAAATTGTCATACATTAAGTAAAAAATAAATCAAAGGTTATGAAAGAATAAAACGTCTCCGTATTTCGTATTGTATGAATTTATAGTCATATGTATTACTGTCTCTTTTTTCTGTTTAGAATTTTCAACTAGTTCTCTTTTAGCATGTATATTATATGCACCTTTCAAATTTGTACAGGATAGGTGTATTATTATTATTATACGACGCTTAGAAAATTTTCTTATGTTTTAGTGATTCTACTTTCACCAGAGAGAAAGCTTATGTACATTGTATTGAAAAATATAGGAGTTGCAAAATCAATCATACAGAGAATATATAAACAGTATGCTTTTAATAATATGCACAGTGTTTTTTTTTATTCTATTCTTTTAGTATGTCAAGAAAGTTTTCACCTGGACATAACTGACTAAGTGTTGAAATTACGTTGTCGAATTTTCATCTGGGTTTTCTTCAAGCTTTTGTAGTACCCAGTATAAGAATACCTACATAAAAACATATTCAATACATTAATCATGTGCGTACATTATAATTTGTAATGTAGCTTTGCACAAAAATATTAGAGGTATCATCAATGCACTCTTAGTATGTGTATAGTGAAAGTTTTACCAGTTTAGTCCTAGGGCATATTGCGATCTTCCTTTCACTTCCACATACAGCCCATTCAGATTGCTCTGTGGAATTTTTTAAAAAACAAGAAATTCGGTATAAATTCATCTATCATATTATAGAGAAAGTTAACCAGTGACATATTAAGAATAGGAAACATAATTAAAAACAAGTATACATACGCTTTCCGCAATTTTTTAAATACATTAATAACAAAGTGAGCTCAGTACACAATTTACTTGAGAACTTTTGTGTATTGTACTGGTTTATACAACCATTTCGATATTCCATTTCTAGAGCAAAATCATTGTAATGGGAATGCATTGCATCAAATTTTGCACCTTAATTTTCAAACAACAAGGACTAACACGAAAAGGTAGAGCACGCAATGCGTCGGTCCACAGTCGACAACCAACTACTTCACATGTCCTGATATTTAGCTATAGATATCGTAGGCAGTAATATATCAGTACTTTATAGAAAACGTGTGTTGAATATGTCTGTGTGTTTAAAATTTCAAAAGGCGTGTTATGGCACCTGGATTCCGTAAATCATTATTGGTTGTAATTCATCATGAAATTGTTAGATGTGCAAATGAGTAAATATAATGTTTATCTCAAGCATGTGACGAACATGAGGCAACAAGAAAACGTGAAACATGCAACAGTTTTACATATTACATAATATATTATATTCGCAACTATACGTACAATGACTATATGATGCGAAAGTCCTGCACAAGCATGAATAATATTATTTATTCTTTTGCATTATTCTTTTTGTTGCACATGAAAATGTGTTATCGATATATCAAAGACTTTGCCTTTCTTGAGGTTTACTTTTAACATTTTAAACGTTTCTATCTGTTGAATATTCAGCTTTCTCATTTCTCACCATTTATGAAGTACTGAAAAAATTTAAATCCCTTGAAAAATTTGTCAACTTTATCTCGAAGAACCAGAAACTAAATAATAATCTCATTATTTAGAAATGCAGCGAGTATGCATATTTCTGTAGCATTATTTCCAGAATGTAAAAGCAGAACACTTTTTATTGTATTTATACTTGTTCAAGAAACATGTATAAAACATCAAGGAGAAAGTAAGGCATAAAATGCTGTAGAGGTAGTGAAAATCACAACCCTAAAGCTGAAAGGAGATTTTTCTGCCGTATGCCAAAATGTAAGGCGCAACTAATACACATCATTCTCACGTAGTTGAAAGTTGAAATCTATTTATGTACAAAAACGAAAACCAACGACAACACCAACGAACCTCTTTCGTCAGCAAGTATTGTAATTTTTCATCAACAGTTTTTCACAGCAACTGAGAGAACGCAATAAATATCCGGTTTTCTTCCGTTTTAGTCCAGTTGAAAATAATATTAGTTTTTGACGTATTTTCCATCTCTTGTGTTATACAGTTTACATTGTATATACAGTCTACCTGTTTCTTCGTTGTGGAAAGTTCATGTTATAGTTCATTGTACCTGTGTATTTACTTTGGCCAGGAAATTTCGGAGAAAAAGCGGAAAAAATAAAAGCAAATGTTGAATGTTGACAAGAGAGCAAATGTACACAGTTTTTGTTAGGTGGTTTCATTTCTTCTCTTTATCTGATTTCTTTACTCCGTACTCCTTACTCTTTCTGATTTTCGGTTGGTACTAACATGAAGGTTGAAGGAAAAAAGTATACAAAATATAAAATGCCAGACCCAGAAAAAAACACTAGTAACGAATAAACTTTGTCCATCTCTACGGTATATTTTTAGCATGTTTACGAATTACAAAAATTGGTATAGAGGATAGAGTCAAAGTACAAAATTTCATATGGTTTTGAACAAGATGAAATGAAAAAAAGAAATGAAACCCGACGGTCATGTTCATACTGTTTACAAACATACACATAAAGTTTAAACGCAACAGTAAACAGTAAATACACAGCTCATAACACAATAAAAAAAATATACAAGTTTTACACACACGGAGATGTTTTTTGTTTGGTATTTTTGATACAGTTTCACAAATACCACAGACAACATTATTCTGTAGAAACATAAGAAAATTGCTACATTTTCCTCCCTCGGAAGTAAACTGTTTGCTATTTACTTTCCCCGTTGAAAATGAAATATTGTTTTTATTATTTATGCTTCGTAAACGTTTTCAAAGAAAATTAGTTATTAGAGTTTAGAGTGCAGAGTTTTTAAAAACTGGGAAGATGATAATGATTTTTTACAGTTTTCAGGAGTGAAATTTGACCTCATTAACAATTAGATTTCAACAAAGCAACGCCATGACATCTCTCTGTTTCCATCGTCTCAAGTATGTTTGGGGATAATACAAATACAAATACAAATGCAATTGTGATAATAATAAATCTGATTAAAAGATAATATATGTAAACCAACTACAGCAAGGGGCCAGGGAGTACATAGTACAATAGTATAGACATGATCATTCAAGTTCCTCTGGTTCTTGAATCTTGAAGGGTATTAATTAGTCTCAAACGGCAGATCTCGAGGAAGAATAATGTGCTATATTAAACATAAGTTTTCCCACGTAAACTATTCACTATACTCTGTACTCTGTATACTACTATATACTTTTTAGAGATATGTGTGCTGTGCCTGTGTGTGTGCAGGGATGTTTAACTACCCAGTATTTTTGACCTAGAAAGCAAAGAGAAATAACGAACCAGGAATATACATGTATATTATATATCTTTGGTTATACCGAGGAACTGCTTGAAAATCTACAAAATCTACAATCTACGCAGTAGTATCGTATATTGTACATTATACATTATACATTGTAAGGGAAAGCAAAGAGTAGAAGAAAAAGTAGAAAAATAAGATGTGAAAGTTGAAAATAATCAGAGTGAAAGTAGGTGTAGGTGTGTACAGTGTACAGTATAGGGTGTACAAGGCCATACTCTGTAGTACAATATAAGGCCAAGGCAAAAGTGGATGTAAAGCTGGGATGAAAACGTAGTTAATGCGTAGCAAGACGTAAAAGGCGCTGTATTCTGTATTGTAATCGCCAAGGATTCTGTCACCATATTTTACACACTTTAAACCTACTTTTATACCGTAAACTACTAAAAAAGGCTGTTTGGAAGCGGAATGAAAAAACGCATTTCCCGTAAACGCAACCGGTTCTACCAGGGCGAAGCCTCATTACACAGGATAAATTCCTGTAGGAGATTGTAGATTCTAGATTCTAGATTCTAAATTTTCAATAGCTGATATTCGATATTCGATATATTCGCAAGGATGTGCTTTAAGATTTTTTATGTTGGGCTCTGAACTGATCCCTGTCGAATGTTGAATGTCGAGTATCGACTTTGAAACTTCTCACAGGGAATACAGAGGAAAATCTTGAGAAATTGGAAGTGGGAACCGGGACAAATACCTAAAATCCACATTCTGCATGCTACAATAATCTATAAATGTCGTCCTCTTTCATCCTTTATCTTTTTTGGTCTTTTGGTCTTCTTCCCTGATCACTTGTCTACTGTCTACTGTCGAATATCTCCGTGTTTCATCCTCATCCTCTTGCCCTTGCCTCTTTCGTTTCACCCCTTAAATCTGAAATCTGAAACCCGAAACTAGGCAAAGACAAATAGACAATCTGTCAAATGTCTGTAAAATCCCTGCAGCACTTTAGACTCTAGACCTTTTAATACTAGACTTTTTATACTTTATGCATAGATATTTCGTATACTTGTGACTTGAAGGGAGCTATGCATTTATCATTTATGTAGGTAGTAACGCAGTAGACTTCAATTTTGTAATATTGTATATTCTATATCGACACGTGTACAGTGTACAGTGTACATTGTACATAGTTAGTACAGGGAATTTCATGATTTGGTTTGTAACGTCAAAGTCATACGATACCATAGGCAGTCACATTGTAAATTGTAAATTTTAATGTTATGCATGTTCTATTTCACAGATGGAATTTCTCACGTAAAAAGACATTTTCACTGTAGGTTTATACGTGTTTTTATGAGTCCTTGTAAATTGTAAATTGTAAATTGTACATCACATTTCCCTTTTTATATGAAAGTATTTTCTTTCCTTTCTCCATAATTCCAAAATTCTAAAATTCCAAACCCCTGAACCCAGAATCTATAATCTAGAATCCAGAAGCCAGAACCAGGTCAAAGCTCATCCGTTGAATTGGAGCCAAGTGCCAAGTCAACGCTTGTCTCGTCTCCTCTCGTCGCGTCCCATCTTATCTCGTCTAATCTCGTCTAGCTTTCTCCCTGGAAGACAAAAGCTGATGTGTACAGTGTACAGTGCACAGTACAACGTGCACAATGTACAATTAAGAGCTCGTAATGTATGTCATGTGAATGGGCCAGGGGCAAAAACTTTTGACTTTAGACTTTTGACTTTTGACATGAAGTGTGTTTTGAGAGTTTTCATATCCCACAGCTAAAATCCGACGTACATTGATATTTGATATTTGGGTTGAGGATGTGTCTAACGATGTCGTGAGTGTGATGAATGAGATAGAGTTGTAATCGTGACTAGGAGAAGAATGATGATCAGATTTTTCATTTTCCTTTACAAAAGTTGGAGCTTGGCGTTTTGAGTTTCGAGTTTCGAGTGTGGAGAAAAAAACGGATTCTTGACCTTCAAAGCTCAAAGTCTTGGGTTAAGTTTACAATGTGGAATTCAAAAAAAAGTTTTTTCGCCTTGTTTAAAGTTTGAAGAAAAACATTGTCATCTATTCTATATTCTGTTTTGTAGTTTTTGTAGTCCTTTCACATTTCAAAATATTGTGATGATAATAAAATAAACGATTGACAGAAAAAGTTTTACACAAAATTGACAAATTGACAAATGTTGCAAAAAACATTGCCCAAGTTGAAACTTGGAATTTGGAATATTTTCAACTTTTTTTAAACTTTTTACTTGATGTATCACATTGAAGATGGAAGACAAATGTGTTTCTTGAGCGAATTTTTCATTCTATTCATCACATAATAACTAGATATAATAATAATAAGAACGTCGTCTCTCGTAATATGTGTAAAGTTTTTCGAGTTTTAAATTAAAGAAGAAACAACAGCAAACTTTTTCATATCATAACAAATAAGACAACACACACATATAATTTAAATCCCAATTGAGTCTCCAATCTAAAACCTACCATTTACAATCTACAATCTACAACAAATTGTATCAAGTGTGATACTTGAGTTCAGGATTCAAGATTCAAGGGATTACAACACATGTTCAACTTTAATATTCAGGAGGATGCACAGGATTTACAATCCACTTGTCTACAGTCTACAGTCTACAGTCTACACGTACAGGAGGTCGTAGATCCTTGACTTTACGATACACTTGACGGCCCTTTCACTCACTCGTCTTATTTCTCTCTCTGTTGTATGGAGCATGGTGTATGGAGCATGGAGTGTGGAGTATGGAAATAAAAAAAATTTGACAAGTTTTACTACCAATTGTCTCACTTAACCTTATGTTTTTTATGATTTCAGCAACAATTTCCTTTTGTCCTTTTCCCCTCATTTTTCTTTTATTCCACTTTCTTTTGATTGTATCGTAGTTTCGTAGTTTTGTAGTTTTGTAGTACGTTGGACGACACACTTACTACTTACAACGTACAATACAGTAGAATGCTGTGGGAACGGTGAAAGTAATAGTGGACATGAATACGTTGCTTCTTTTACGAGTTATATTGCATGCTGGGAAAAAGAACAAGTCGACGGAGAGGGAACAATAACTTGGATATCAAAAGGTATAAATGTATTTTATATCATTTACCATTTCCATGCATTTCTTTTATTCCTCTTTTCCTTAACAATATATTATATCGTACAAAAAGCTCAAGACTCAAGAGAAAGTAAGACGCTGTTTTTAGTTTGTAGTGTAGTGTTTCACAACTGAGGACATGTAGATTGTATATTGTAGATTGCAGACTGCAGACAGATACCTCATGCTAGTTTAACAGTGTATTGTATTTTGTATTGTATTGGATATTTGGATATCGGGTGAGTTCAACTGGAAAACGTGAAAATGAATTTAACCTTTGTTTCATTCTTTTGGAATGTAAAATCTAGAATCTAGATTCTAGAATCTTGAATCTACAAAATCTCAGGAATCTACCTAGAACTTGCAGTCAACATTTACCATATGAATTTCACATTCCCATTCCTCTGCTGTTTGCATAATGTATGGAGTATGGAGAATACACAGTGCAAGATGGAATTTAGAAACGTATAAAAAAATTTCTTTAACAAGTAAGCTCATTTCCCTCTTTTGCCTTGCTTCTTTTCTTTCTTGGAACTTGGAAATTCCAGAAAATTTGAATTTGAAGAGCAATGTACATATCTGTTAATAGGAGAAAATGGTAGATGCTTGAATACAATAGGCAAATAAAATTTATTACATTGCTTTAGACGATGTTTTACTCCAAACTCCACAGTATCCAATATTTGGAGCTTGAAGCACTTGGAGAATGGAGCATGAACCATGTAAACACAAATATGCATACATTTATATGCACATAACATAAAAAATAATAGTTGAATGGTTAAACTTTCTTTTTCAAAAATAAACATGACTGTTTTCATTCTCCTTTCCTCCTTTTCTCACTACATTCGCTCACTATTTCTTGTCTAGAGCCTAGTGTCTAACATCTAGTGTCTAGCTCAAACCAAACCAAACCCAGCCAGGCCAGGCCAATCCAATTCAACACACCGTAGAAAATTCATCCAAGTACTTTCCACCAACTCGCACTTGTCCTTCTCCCCATTCTCAATTCTCAATTCTCAGACAGAGGATAAGATTCAGCGTTTTTCGATATTCCTTTCCAATTTGTACATGAACACGGGAACACTGAACACGTACTTATATCTCCTACAGATACTAGATACTAGATAGATACATGAGATGTCTGGAGGATGAGACGTAAAGTAGAAAGTAAAGATGCAAAGACGTGAAGACTATGACTAGAAACTAGGAACTAGAAATAAGGCTACGACTACCCCATTTCACGCCTAGAAGGAGTTTCCGCTTTACTGAACCTCTCTTTATACTTTCTACGTTCTCCCGTTCAGCATTCGAGATTCTCTATTTTCTACTTTCTACTTTCTGCTTTCTATTCTCTCTTCACCCATAAGGATCAAGCTTAAATTATAGCTTTTGAAATGCTCCACATTTTCCTTCCTCTACTTTTTTTATTCCCATCTACTCTTTAACGCCGATGAAGACTTTCAAGGTTCAGAGTTCTAGAGTTCCAGAGCTCCAGAGCTCGGGAGTTTTACTTTTTACACTACAGGATTTCAGATTGCTCCTGCTAAGACGAGCATCTTAAACGGGGGCAGAGAAAAAGAGAGGCTGTGAAAATACAAAATACAAGATACAAGAAACGACGTAGTAGAACATGTGATGTAAAATGTAAAATGAGAGATATTGGAAAAGCACGGCAAAAGATTGAAGATGAAGATAAAGTAAACCGTAACAGGAAGATACGGGAAGTGGGAGAAGAAAATACTCTGTACGTTTGGTACAGTACAATACCAGAAATTCAGGAGAAAGCGGAGCAAGAAAAATATGAAGTAAACTGTGACTGACATTGCTCGTTTTTCCACTTTCCTTCCCTTCCATCACTTTGGATTTAAAATCTACTCTGTATTTTTCCTACTACCTACTACCTACACGATACGTAATATGTACAGAGAACAGAGTGTTTTGGATGTGGACTTTGGGGTTTACATGCATTGGGTTGGACTGGATTGGAATTGAGATGTGAATTTAAATTCAGATTCCAATTCCAATGCCGATTCCGATTCCGCCTGCCATTTTATATCTTTCGTTCAAATGTGAGCTGAGCTGCTGTAAACTGTACAATGTACACTATACACTATACATAATCTGTACTACTCCTGATGCAGATTGACGAAACAGAAAAAAATGTACATGTGACTTTCAAGTTTCAAGTCAAATGTTCATATTATCTGGACTACGGACCATGGACAAAATGTACAATGTACAATATACATTGTACATTGTACATTGTACATGCATGAAAACTGAATGAAATTTTTCATGCTCTGCGGCCATTTGACCAACATCACAAGTCACAAGACAAGAGGCACGTCAAAGTGTTATACGTTCACCGTTTCATGATCCATGAGCAATCAAACTCAGTGAACCGATTAATCCAACTCGGTTTTATGTGCACGGACATTTCTACAATATACACAGAGGCATGTGTACTTATCCACATTGACGTTTATTCATCATTCCTAGTTCCTAAGAAATGCAGCTTTGAGGCTTGAGGTTTGAGCTCGCTATGAATACATTTGGAAAGAAAAGTCAAACGTCATATATGTACTATATACCACATACAGATTTACCGGTCCAATGGAAATGCCAAGGTGAAACCAAAGTTTTCTTTCCAACGTAACCAGTCCGAAGTCCAGAGTCCAAACCATTACAGAACTTAGAGATTGAAAACTGAAAACTTAATTGTGTATAACATTTGAACCGTTTAATTTGTTTTGATTCTACTTGTCTCAAAAATCAAACTGCTTAGAACTGTAGAAATGGAAATGGTTTTATATTTGTTTTTGTACCTTTTTTTATAGGTTCTTATAGATTTTATTAGACAATTACGTGTTCGGTGCAATGCACAAATAACTGTAAAAAAATAATATGTAGAAAAGTAATAGCAAATTGTTTAAAATTTTGAGCAGGATTTAAAATCCACAGACCTAAAAATTTTACTAGTAAAAATACTGTGAAAAAGAAAGTCTAAAATCTAGATTTTAGATCCCAGACCAAAATAAATAAATAAAGGAAGAAAAGTATCAGTATAAAAGTCAATGTAAAATATGAGAGGACTTTTGAAAAGTAATCCGGTATTAGGAAAAAGAAAATTGGGAAGGAAAGTTGTTGTAGTTTTTGTTTTTCTCGGACCAATCTCTGAGATTGAGGAAAAGAAAGAAGGAATTCAAGTAGATTCTAAACCGAAAACTTGGATTTTCTTCACTTTATAAGAGAATAAATGGATTTTGTATTTGTATCGAAGCGGAGATGCATTCTGGATTCTGGATTCTAGTTTCTAGATTCTAGATTCTAGATTCTGGGTTAAATTATGATGATTATTGTTATGAAACTACTTGAGTCTTTTTATTTTATTTTCAGACCAAATACCAATAAACGAGTTTTTTATAACGCAATGAACCATGAAATAACATTGTTAAAAAATATGTACTCCATTTCCATCTAAATTCTAAATTCTAATATTCTGAATATCATAATAATACATGAGAAAGGAAACTTTGATACGTAAACTAATAATTTACTCCGTCTCATTTTTACCTAACTTTTTGTTGTAAATTCAAGTTTTAAGACAAAGCATTTAAATGAGTTGTAGATTGTTGAGACGTTGTTTTATTAGTCTACTGAGGTAATTACAAACTTACAAAGTTGAAGGAAAGAGAAATAATTTTTAACACATCTTTCAGCGCATCCCACAAAATGCCACACATTCCAAGTATGATAATATAAATAAGTAACGAGGAGAAAGTTTAAATTACCTTCCTTGTACATTTTTACATAAATTTACGTAATGTATAATGTATAAAAGTTGTTGAGATATCTATTCCAGGTCCTTTTACTTTTTATTATAGGTAATTTTTTGTAGACATCAGAGGTAATCATGGAAGACAGTTTGTACATTGTACTTGAACAAACTGTTAGGAAGCACATTTGTAGTTTGTAGTTTGTAGGTTTTAGCCACGTTTTTAAACTAAAGACAAAGACAATGCTGAGCTGAAGGAGCATTTTAGTGTCTTAGGATATTTTGTATTGTGCATTCTGCATTTTCAACTTAAGACCCTTAAATAAAAATGTAACATATGTTTAGAATTTAGAGTGTAGAATCATACTTATGAAATTGTATGATATGAAAATTTTTATGTTAGTGTTATTAGGCCATAAAAAATGCTACTGTAGTTACAATAAATTCTTTCATGAATATCTTTGGCAGTTGGCAGTTGGCACTCCATTTACACTGCACTGGAATGTTCAAAAAAATAATACGTTTGCCCTACAGAATTTTAGCTACATGGGTTCAATGTTCAATGTTCAATGCGGTGGAGGAAAGGGGAATAAATTTTAGAGTAATAATAAAAAACTAAAAAGAATTTGCATTTTTCATCCTCCATTCAGTCCATGCTCCAAGTTCTATGCTCCATAGTGATACTGTACTTTCCCTAAGAAAGTACCATTCGTTCCCTCTGCTATAACTTTCACCCAGATTTACATAATGTAATGAATGCTAATTTACTACACATTGTATTTAATATGCACCTTCTAGGTACTATAATAAAGTAGACAAATATAGACAATGCTCACACTTTGTAGACACTAAAGAGAAATCAAAAATCAAAACAGAAAGAATCTGCCAGCAGATACTTGGAATTTAGATTCTAGAATCTAGAATCTAGAATGGTGGAAATTTTTGCTGTTCAATTTTTACAGGAAAAACGGACCAAAGGGCGAAACTATTCTAAGGTCTAGAGTCTAGAGTCTAGAGAAAAAAGTCAATAAATCAATTTTAAATGGCCTTCTCTGTTGAATGTTGAATGGAAGGTTCTGAACAGAAACTTATCAGTAATAAAATGAAAACAAGAGCCCTTTTCAGATTGCAACACGAAGGTTACAATCTGAAATTCATGGCATCGGCATTAGCATTGGTGTTGCATGGAAAAACAAGGTATCGTAAATTTCAAAGGCAGGAACAGAAAGCATACAGGAGATTATATTGCATATACAGAGAAATGCTCTAGAATACAAATTTTTCGGACTCAAAACTCTTACGTTTTCCTGGAAATTCGCTTCGGGATTTGGATTCGGATTCGGATTCGCATACGAATTTTCTTCTACAAAGTTCAAAGTATACAGTCTATGCCCAATGTACAATGTACAAACAATCTTTATGCTTTATGCTGCATTCTGCATCTGCTAAATTCTAAATCAAGTGAAAACTTTCAAATTTTGTTACGAATGAGGAGCTGGAATGCACCAAAGAAAACGGAGCATCTTGCTCCTTTTCTCTTTCTAACTATACATTCTCTCAACATGTGGCTCTTCTTAGAATTATTAAAATTCCAAAGAAACGGTACAAACAGAATAAGAATTAGTACAAACTACCAACTACAAACTACACGCGGCCAAGTTTTCATAAATGATGTACATTTAAATTCAATTCGTGTACAAATCCAACACACTTATAAAATCCGTATCCGATGGCGTCACGGTCGGAGTCACGCTCTAGAGAATTGGCTATTACTCTGGCTAAGAGAAATGGCTGTTACTCTGGCTAAAAGAAAAGGCTATTACTCTGGCTAAGAGAAATGGCTATTACTCTGGCTAAGAGAAATGGCTGTTACTCTGGCTAAGAGAAATGGCTGTTACTCTGGCTAAGAGAAATGGCTACTTATGACTTTATTTACAAATAAGCGGCTGTGGAGAATGTGAAACAAATTGCGCAAATGTTTTTGACCATCGGATTTGAATTCTATAGACAGGTTATGTGTCCCAGCGTTTATGTGAAGGGCGTTTTTACTTGTCGTAAATAAAAACATTTAGAAAAGAAGGACTTGTTTCAATGTCAATGCCAATGTTTTCCCAGGTCAAAATTAAAAAATATCAATGCCGGAGGTGCTGACTTGGAAACGCTTGTAAAATTCTACCAGCAGCTAAAAGTTTGGACCGTTTACTTCAACGCCTACATGACACCGCTCATTTCCTCCACTTTCGTCACAACAATTGTCAGCAACATTCTCATCATCAACTACATGGGCATCCGATTCGAGAGGGCAATCAGCCAAGTCGGTGGGATGGTTTGGCACTTTGCAGGAATCAACGGAGCGTTGACAATATTTGGCGCTTTTGTTGTCTTCCGCACGGTTGAAAGAACCACAGAAATGTCCGCCCAATTTATTGACATGGCTCACAACAAGTGTCAACAACAACATGAAGTGAATGCTCTACGACGAGTTTCATGGAGTCTTGTGCGTGCCTGCGTGAGTTCCGGTTCTGGTTCTGGTGTTGATGCTGATATCATTTCGTTTTCATTGGAGGACGAGAATCCCTCCAAGAAAAGGGCGAGGAGGAACCAATTTGACCTCAAAAGGAGAGAAATGGAAATGAAACTTCGACTTAAGTCGTTCCAAACTCTCAATCTTAATGTGGGTGGATTCTTCAAGAACTCAAACGAGTCATCCCTCGGCTTTTTACATACTGTCGTTTCCAATACTGTCACAATTCTTATCATGTTCAATTAGGTCGAAGGTCAAAGGTCGAAGGTCAAAGGTCGAAGGTCAAAGGTCGAAGGTCAAAGGTCGAAGGTCAAAGGTCAAAGATCAAAAGCCAAAAGTTCACTATGCATAAAGAAACTAAATCCTGCGACGCAACGTAAAGCGTACTAAATATGCACCGACCGACAGAAAAACAGGCTGCGCTTTCTCAAAACCTGTGGTTTGATAAATTCAAGTAGGATTTCCAAATTTTCGATCAATGAAAATGACAATTCTGTAACCTAGTTTTAAACAAGCAATTTAACATATCAAAAGTGTTTGAAGAATGAGTCACAATAATTCAAAATTAAAGTGGATTCTTCAAAAGTTTTAAACTGAATTAAATTGAATATTTGTCTTTTCTTTGTACACGTAAACTCAATTTGTATAATTTTCATCACGCAACGATCATAATAACATAATGCACAAGTCACAAACTGAAATTCATAAAAGGACACTTCACTAAAAATGTAAAACGTACCAAAAGCAAGGAATTCATGAGCCGGTAAAAATTTTGGCGTCTTTACTTTTGAAATGGCAACTTTTTGTTTGATTTCTCTGGGGAAAATAATAATATTTTTGAAAATGTTGTTGACTTTTGGAGAAAAATCTGGCAGCGAAACCAAAATTTCTCTGTTGTCACCGATAGAACCGACGACTCTTCAAAATGTCAATCTGAGATCAATTCTACAAGATGTGGCAAAAATTGGATGCTGGATTCACCTCTTTCCAAATATTATGCCTGAGCCGAGCGAAAATAAAGAAGTTCAATTGGCGGCTCAAATCGGCTCAATTGGAAATTCACACAACTTTTTCATTCCAGTTCTGTTGCACGAGTTTTTGCTGATTTCTATCGAACGGCGTCAAAGTTATGTGAATGACGGGTTGAGCGTGGCAGCTCGTTCAAAATATTCCCACTGCTTCATCAACATGTTTTACTGGCCTCTGTCTTTCCAAGTTACAAATGGTGATGAAGAAAATGATCTTGACGGGAGAGCAGGTACAATACTAGGTCGAATGTTGGCTCAAGTTCAGACTCGAGCATTTTGTAGCGGGTATATTCAAAACAAAAGATGCACACGACTTGTCCACTTTAATTTTGCGGCAAAATTCACTGTGGTTTTCTTGGAGGTTTCGGAAGAAGGAAACGTTGTTTTGCAAGAGTCACAAGTTGTTCTAAAGGATGCAAAGACAAGTCGTGGGAATTTTCCGCAACCTTTTTTCTCCAAAGTATTTTATTGGCTAGACTTCAAATTGTTGCCATTTTTGGTGATCACAATTCAGATAAATCATGGAGAAAATAAAGCAACTTTTGGAATGTCATTGATCAACCACTTGTCAATTCTGGAAGAAAAAGAGGTAGCAGAAAACTTTGAATATGCTAGCAACTATCCACAATCTTCATGCAGCTCTTGCCTTGAGCACCTTTCGGATACAATAAACCCCAAAATTTCTAAGGCACTGTCAAAATTCAAAACTCCTGCTGATCGAACTAATCCAGCAGATTTGTCAACAACCCTAACAAGTTTTCTTGGAAGCTCTGTGAACGACACTTGGAAGTACTGGAAATCTCATGGCGAGTTTTGGAGATCTCAAAAACTTAAGATCCAAATATCAAAAATGGCTCCACAACATTTGGACTCTAAAGCATCAGCGCTCAACTGGATTTTGTCCGACACAAAAAATTACAAATTTATCACCAGTGACAGCGTCTATCAACTGAAGAGCACTCTTCAAATCTACACGACGCCATTTCAAAAGGAGGTTTGGACCCTTCTTTTTGTTGCCATGGCAACCACTGTCACTCTGCTTCTGGTTCTGGAATTGATCCTCCAAAGAAAAAGTCATTCAAAGGGTTCTTTAAAGAAACGGGTCATCTGGAAGGTACTCCTTGAACTCTGTTTGTGGATTCTGAGGATTTTGCTGGAACAACCTGATCAAAAAATTCCTCAAGGAATCCAGACCAAAATCCACCAAACCTTCATCAAAAATGCGTGGACTAGAGCACTTCACCTGATTTTGGGTGTTTGGTTGATGATGAGTCTGATTTTGGTGAATGGATTTCGCGGGATCATCAAAAGTGATTATTTGCTGGATTTTCCATTCGAAAGTGATCCGAAGTGGAACAGCTCGATGGATTTCCTCAAAGATGGCCAATTCTTTATCTACTACTCGCAAATGGATATGAACTGCCAGAATAAAACTCTAGGTGTCCCAGTTCAACTTTTCAACCTTACTCAAAATTGGGAAGGTTATTTTGATCAAAGCAAGCCATTCTTCCTTGAATCAAAGTTTTCAAGCTATAAGGATAAAATCTTAGCAAACTGCAACTTATATTGTAATGCAACAATCCTGCGACTTCCTTTAGAACAGTCCGTTTGTCAGAAATTCGAGTCTTGTCAGCAACTTTACAAGCACCATCTCATGGTTTCTCGACAGAACAAGACATGCACCGAGTGTTCATTTTGATGACTGAGAATTGAAAACTCGGTCATGAGTATTGACTATGGTCAGTACTCATCTTCATGTTAATTGTTTAACATGGAAAACCCTATGTTGAATTCGTTCACTTTTGAACGTTCTCTCTATCTAGAGTGTGACAAAGTCTCGACTCTAGATAGATTTTATTACTTTGTTTTGCTCACCGTTTTCGCGTCATCAGCACAAAGTGCATCGATGAGCGTCCGAGTGAATGACGTAATACAGAAGGATTGAGGATTGAGAATCTTCAATCCTTCCACAGTCTAAAATTATACGGCTCACTTAGTACACTATGTACTAAGTTGTCTCAAAATATATACAGAAGGAAAGTAAGATAAAGAAAAGGAAATAGAAGGAAACTGAAGAGATTTTAAGTAAAATTCAAAGATTTAAGAAGTAGTAAATGGATTGGCATTGACCACCAATTTACTAATTACCTATCTACACACAGAGTACAAATCTTCACACATTATTTCTTTCAATCATAAAACATATGGTGATAGTCAGTAAACTAGACCAAATGTACAATTTTGATTTGGTTCAATAAATCGGCCAAATAACTTCATGGAGAGTCAATCCGTCATTCGAATTTTTGGCCTTTTCTGGGGTGTTGAAATTCTGTTGAAACTTCTAAAACCACGTTTAGCTCTAAATTTTTCTTATTTTTCAAAAATCGCTTAATCTGGCCAATTTATTGATCGGATAAAGCGAGCATACACACGTACAGAAATTCCAGGAAACAGGAGTCAACTGGAATGGCCGATTATAGGAACCCTATTATTCTTAAATCTAAATCTTATCTGAAAAGACACGGAAATTCAAATTTTTCCTGTGCTTTTAGAGCTTAAATTCCAAATTTTACAAATTTAGCCGCCGACTGGAACCTTTCGGCGTCCATGTACCGAATTTCAAGTCAATCGGTTAAGCATCGGCTAACCTCTAGGTCGTGTTAATAGAGAAACTGACAGTCATAACTATTAGAATAATGTGTTTATGTATATATTGCTATTATAAGAAAATTTCCTTTCTCAAGCGGTGCAAAAAAGTCAGTTATTGGATGAATTGGAATCGGGCCACCTTTGGCATGGAATGCATCTGAAAAAAGTTCATTATTGTTCACTTTACTTTTCAGTCTACTTTCAGAATTGAGAAGAATATGAAAAATTTGATTAAGTCCACAGATAATAGGTAAGAGATACCACTTGGAAATCCGCCATGGTAATCTTCCAATTTTTTAAAGTATGGTAAAATATTTTTGAATTCCCATAGACTATCATTCGTTTCTTTGGCCCAGTTGTCAAAATCTAAAGGACTTCCACGTTGATTCAGTCGACCATTAAGGGCACTGCCACCTCCAAGAACTTTCCCTCGGGACCATATCGCTTTCTTTTCATCGTAGACATAAAAATCGCAAACCATAAATACAATTTAACAGAAAAATTTGGTTAAACTTTTACATTTTTACTGGCAATTTCACTATTAATGAAACGATTATTAATAAGCTTTGGATTTTGCCTGCTTTTACATCTCCGACAAAGGCTTTACAGGTTCTCTTTTGAGGAACCGTCTGATCTTTCCAGTCCACGTTTTCATTGCCCAATATTGAAAGTACAAAGCTTGTAAGTGACGACAGAGGGAACTGATGGCCACCAGCTGTACAATGTCACGCGCCATAAAAAATAATGGAAAAATAAGTACACACCCTTGAAAAAATATGTGACCATATCCGACCGGAAAGTGGTGTCACATTTTGGTGTCACTTTGGTCCAAATTCCTACCAAAGTCATTCAATTTTCCATTGGACTCCGATGTGTTTCTATGGAATTTCTACCAAAATTCCACCAAAAAATATTGCAAATGTTGCATAGTGGAATTCCCGTTACATGACACCACACTAACACCGCAATACCATGTCATTTGATGGAAATTTGGACCAAAAAGACACCAATATGACACCACATTATGTCTACACTCTCAACATTTTACAGTTTTGGAGCTTTTTTGGAGCATCTCTCTGTATACGTTTATATAGGGGATGCTCCCGAGATGTTCCAAAAAAGAACCTTTTACGATGCTCTTTAGCGGAGAGTGTACACATTATTTCTAGGGCATAAACCATGGAATATCATAAATCGTGGTATTTCCAACTACATATTTTATTTTTGCTTTATTATTATAATAATTTGTTGTTATTATTTTATTACTCTTTTTATACCTTCCAATAGAAGAACGGAATGTTTTGCATCTTCACTTAGTCGACCTGCCTGTTCCAATTTAAATGACAACGAGTTCACAGTTCAGTAGCCACAAGTTAACAAATCGTCTATGTAATTCCAAAAATGGCTTTGTCTAATGTCTTTAACATTGGACAAAGCCATTTTTGGAATTACATAGAC
>JAQGBH010003721.1:0-18948 GCA_034698265.1 Sminthurinus aureus
TTGACATGTGGATAAACCGTGCTAGACTCCTCCCCCGCTAAACGATCGAGTCAAAGTTTGGCTTGCCTCGAGAGTACGTCTTCTCATACAAACATTCAAAATAAATACGCAGAAAAACGCTGTAGCTGATACACTACCTTTGGATTTTGTACCCTTTTCATTCTAATAATTTGAGCCTAGAGCCTAGAGTCTAGAGTCTTGCGTCTTGAGCATATTTCAAACAATGGGTTTTACTTGCACGTTTTCAGGAACTGGCTCGAGAAAAAGTAAACCAAACTTGTTTTGCATTTTGAATATGTATGAAAAACTTTGACCCAACAAAAATGAAATGGAATATCCATAATAATGGTATTCAAATGTAAACATGAAAGGATGATTGTTTTCAATTTCCACGGATTTAGTTTTAAATTGTGTGTATAATATCCCAGTTTTAATTTTTCTGCCCACAAATTGTTTATGTTTAACTAATTTCCAGAATCTAGGATCTAGAATACATAAAATAAATAAAGAAAATAGTAAATAAAAGATACCAAGATTCCAGGAAAACCAAAACCAAAACGACCACCAGAAACCAGCCGTTTCCAATTTCCCCCAAGATCAAGACAAGACAAGTTGCAAAAAAATAAAGTGGATTTTATAATACAGACAAAAGAATTCTACTTGTTCTTTTACTAATGATAAAACAATAAACCGTTTCGAATTCCTTGAATGCTACATTCTATCTGTACTCAATTCTACAGTAGTTGCAGAGGAAAAAGATTCAAACTTGTAACAGAAAAAAAACTACTTATGCGGTTCATGGTAATTGGCTGAATCTGAATCTGAGGGTAAATCGGTAAATGTGCTGCTTGAATTGTTTTTTCCAGCTTATGGTAGATGTTACATGTTGCGTTTAATTTGGCGGATATAAAAAATCTTGGTCCTGGTTCAAAAATCTTTTTGTCTTAAAAATCCTTTTCTGGGTAAAAAGAGGAAAATTGGCCTAGTTTTTAAAAGACAGGAGAAGACAAGATCTTGGTACATATTCTAGATTCTGGATTCTACATTCTAAATGCATGTCATACACATTACAAAATTACACATGCTTAAAAATCAGTCCAGTGTGATTGAGTTTTGTATCAGAATCAGCCGTTTTTCTATTTTGAATAATCTTCATCTTAACCTGATTTTTAGACTGAGGAAAAAGTTCACATTATTATATGTAAAAGGTAGATTTTGGATTACGGATGAAAACGGTAGAGTTAAATGTGTAGATTTGTGATTGAGCCATATTTTTATCTTTTCCATGCATTTCAAATTTTCTCTCTCTCTGTTTCTTTTTCTACGCCTTCTACTTGATTTCACAAATCAGGATAAAAGAACAAGAAGAGGAAAAAGAATAGCAGCTGCAATCACAATCACATCAATCTGTATACACATTATTTGTTCATGTCTGTGACTGACTGAATTCGTCTTCCTTGTTTACGAGGACAAATGCTGCTACGGACACGGACACAGACCCGGACGGGAAAAGAAGAAGAAGATGAACAGATGGAAATGCTAAGAAAATTCAGATGGATTATCCTATTTTTTCTTCTTGTTATCCCATCTCTTGCAGAGATGTGCTGTGGTGTAGTTTACTCAATGCTCCAATCTCAAACATAAGCATGTAAAAAAAGCATTACATTACACGCCGCAGTATGTCGTGAATACCGTGACATGATCTTTTTCTCCTTCTCTGTTTGTATTGGCATCAGCCACATTTCACAATCAGTGTTTGAATCTGTCAGTTCAGAGAAAAGAGAAAAGGGAAAAGAGTGTACAACTAGAACAAGAAACCAAACCAAAAGGAGTCAAATTTCCTTCCCGTTGCTTTGGATTTCCGCAACTTCAACTTCCATTGCCGCCGTAGTTGTAGTCGCAATAGTCGTTGTCATTGTCGTTGTCGTTGACTTGACATTGATGTTGAACCAACTCTTGATTCTGACTCTGACATTGAGAATTGAGAATCGAGAATTGAGACTAAAGCTGAAACTAAAACAGAAGCGGAAACAAAAATTCTTTATACAACGTTAAGTACGTATCCGATGTACATATCTTAAATTCTGTAGTCAACGGAAGATGATACTGGATACTAGATACTGAGCTTGGAGGAGAAGACGAAGCTCAAATACCCGCACAAAAAACTTTGGAAAAATAAAAGGAGGCAAAAAATGGAGAACAAAATGAGTAGATAGTAGATATGTATAAACGAGTTTGGATACTTTATGCTTTATACGTTATACGTTATATGTAAAAATAGTACGTAAAAAGGAGGGAATTCTTGTGGGAGTCTTAAGACGCACTAATCCTTACAGAACAATAGAAGGATAGAAGGATAGTGCGATATTTTGGCAGTTGAACAACACGCTATAAGAATTCTATGGGGAAATTATTGGCTGTGGAAAGTGGGCAATAGAGAAACAAAGATCCAACTCCAACTCCAACTCTAACTCTGACTCCATTTATGCTGTACCATAGTTGTGCTTACTCCGTCTTCGTCTAATTCTTCTCCTGCAGTTTGTTCATTCCTCATAGTTTTTCTATGGTTATTCCTCTTTATTCCTCTTTTATTTTTATACACATGTGCTTATGCCTACTTATTTTCTTATTCATCCTCCTTTGTCTACTGTACGAAATACGAAACTCTCGTGCTCTCAATGTACATTGTAGATACGATAAAGAAGAAGAAGAAGGAGAACAAACTGTAAAACTTGATGTGAACTTGAAGAAACTCAAATCAAAAAATGTAGAGCACGGCATAGAAAATGGTGAATGGTGAATCTGGCTTCACTCTTTTTCATTCTGCCTTCTTCTCCATATCTGTACAAAAGTGTAGAGTGTAGAGTGTAGAGTGTCGTAGTAGTTTTATTGTAGATTGTAGTTATGTGTTGTGATGTAATGTTCCGTCATCACTCCGTCTCCGTCTCCATATCATTTACAGACTATAGACTACAGATAGTGGATTTACAATGACAATGACAATGACAATGACAATGGCAATGACGATGAGAAAACCAGAGACAGCTAGAATGGCTGTAACTTGTAACTATAGTCAAGGAGAAAAGGAGAAAAATGTACAAAAGCCCAAAGCATTTCATTATCATGCACCAAAAGAATGGAGGCAACAAGCAAGCATGAACATAAATGAACATGAGATCAGCATGGGTATATGAAAACTAAACATTGATATGGATTTGGATTTGGATATACAGAATAGAAATAGGAATCGCCATCCTTTTACATGTTTAATGTTCGTGCAATACACAGCACAGGGATGATATTATTAGGTGTATCATTTCTGTTTTCAGACTCCTGAATCTCCTGTATCATGTTACACTTGCCTCCAGCACTGGACTACACTATAGACTGTAGACTGTAGACAGAAGATCGGCTTTCACTGTCCTTTTCATCGTCTGTCTCTTCCTTTCTATTCTATTCTACTCACTTCCAACTCGGCATGTACATTCTATATTCTAGGTTCTAGATTGTAGATTCTAGATTCTAGATTCTAGATTGTACATGTAAATATGCGTCATATTTGCTTTCACTCTATTTACTATTTGCTATTCACTATTCATGTGGACTGAGTAAAGAATCGTGTCTCAAATATCAGAAATCCCATATGAATCTGTATATCTGTGTATGTCAGACACAACATAGAGTAGCTAGAGTGGGAATAGAGTAGCAAAATCAAACCACACCAAACAATTCTGCTAACTCCAAGCTTCAAGCTTCAAGCTCCTAACAAGAATGGATGTAGACTGTAGACTGTTCCTACTAAACATCACACATCTCCAATCTCCAAAGTCTGAAATCCGAAATCCGAGCTCCGAGCGCCGGACCCCACGACTTGTACAAGGCACACTGTACACTGTACAGTTTACATTTCGCAGGTCAGCAAATACTACAAACACTAGTATACTGGCCACGACGGTTAAGCGTATACACACAAACGCAGCATACAGAGTATTATTATTATACAAGTGTATGTTGTAAAAAGCAAAAGTCTTTTGCCTTGAATGTATCATAATCCAATCGACTCATTTTAGTCTCCATTCGCCATGATCCATACAACATGGAGGATGGAGTATGGACCATACTTGACCAAGCAAACAAAATGTATGTAAAAAGTATCAATGGGGAAATTCCCTGCCTCTCTCATCTCTCTGTTGTCTCTTCTCTCTTCTCTGATGTGAAGGACTCTTACATAAAAATCTGGAACAAATATCAGTAGCAAAGATTTTAAAAGTGCCATTTACAGCATACACTATGCATATAGTATTATATACACACGGTATTTGAAGTATATTTGTACAAAAATGATATGCATAATAATAATGCACACAGTACAATTCATTCATACATTGGTTATAAATGATCCCAGTGGAATAGAGAACTTTGCCTGTGAATCGAGTTGAGTTGAGTTGAGTTGGGTATAAAAATGCACTGGATGTGTAATATGTGTTGTGTAATATGTAGTGCAAACATGATTTTACTTATACATTCCGGCTAATGCTTTTAACGCTATAAGTATAAGTATTACATGCCCCGAATAATAGACAGTACACTTAACAATGGCTATAGATAAGCTCCATCCTTTGTTTCCGTATGCAAACAAACCAATGAACGCAGAAAGGAAGGAATGAAGGAATGAATGAATGGCTGAACGAGAGGAGCGTGGATTGAAGACTGTGAAAGTTTCCCACTTGAATTTCTACCTCCTGTTCTACAGTGAATATCATATCCCGACTTGGATCCAGATTGAGATTCGAATTCGAATTCGAATACAGCTGAGTCGGAAGCGAGTGCACCGCTAAGTACACAACTCACTTTGAATTACGATGGAGAAAGGAGAAAGTAAAGACTGGGACAAAACTAGAGAGAGAGAAAGTAATGGAATCAAGTTATGTGTACCAAATGTACATAGCACAGGTTTAAAATTACGCATTTACCGGTACTAATGTTTAGTGTTTGCATGGGGCATGGAGGATGGATCAGGGATTTATTGATTTAACTACACATATAAAAGTATAAATATATCGGCAGAGGTAGGGATTCCATCAAAGATTCTAGATTCTAGATTCTAGATTCTCTCCTGTTTACAATTCAGCATTTAGAATTCACAATTCATACAGTCCTTTGTAACTTGAGATTTGAGATGATTTTGGTTGGAAGTAACGCAACTAAAATCAGGAAAGAGTCTATTTATAGACTATCAACTATTGATTTACCAGGAATCCTTACGATTGACTACAACTGACAAAATCCTGTAGCCAAGTCCGAAATGGTAGTGCTACTGGTACACGCGCCTGATTCCATTTAAGATTTTGTTATTGTAGCTTTATTTTTTAAAAATTAAAACGCAATTTGTAATCAGAAGCTGTTTGGTTGATAGTCGTCGCTATTTAAAACTCCGTTACACATTTTAATTTTGTTTTTGCATTTTAAACAACAACTTTGGTAGTTTTTACACTGTCAATCTTCATCAAATTCATATTCATATTCATAACGTGTATATGTAAATGTGGGTGTGGAGTAGTTTATGAAACGTCTACCTCTTTGTCCAAGGTTCCAAGGTTAAACAAACAATTAACAGAGTGTAGTCATGCATCCATTTTACATTTTACATCTACTCCCATAATATATTATACGTATACAGTCTACAGTCTACACATTTTACGATCTTTCCTATCTTTCTCTGTTTTTTACTTGCCTACTCTTTTTATGATCCCTCAGATTGAACAGCGAACAGCTGAAAAGCTAAACAAAGTGTAAAGGCAATGTGAAGGTTAAATAGTCATCGAGAAAACAAAACAAGGCACAACAAAAAGGAGAGCACAAACAAAAGACTTTTCGGAACTCTTTCTCTCTCTTGCTCTCTTTAGTCACTGGACACGAACCATAACAATAACGTGTAAGTAGAAGGTACTCGTAGTTGAGATTAGTCAGAAGTCGGCGTCATTTCATTTTGCTATAATACGGCCGACCGGTAGTCAGACACTAAGCCAAGCTGAGCTAAACAAAACAAAACGGAAGAAAATTACACAAAACAGAACAGCACACCATCAAAATACCTATGAAAATGACCCTAGGAAAATGAGAAGGGAGAAACTAATGCTTTTCTTTCCTCTAAATGTTTTGTTCCTGCTTGTTTTTATTGTGCATTAGTGGTGAATGAATGGACGGCGCACAGAGTACCTAGTACAGTGTACAGTGTCAGGAAGGCGTAATTAAGAGACAAATCTATGTACACGTATAATGTCCTTTGTGTACACATGTAAAAGTGGTCGAGCCTCAACATCCACAATCCACAATCACAATTATCTTTAGTGACAATGAGCAGAATAAAAAGGGGCAAAGACACAAGCCAAAAGAATGGAACGGAATGAAATGGAGAAGCCAAATCCAGTACATTCCAGTCCATTCGAGTTCAACTCCAGTCCGGTCCAGTCAAACGACATTGATGACATTCCCAACACCCAACGTGTTATAATCTACACTCCACATTCAACATTCTACACTCTACGCTCATTGAGAATGTGTAAGTTCGTCTATGGTCTACAGTTTACGGTTTACGTCTAAAGTCTAAGGTTGAAATTCGAGCAGTACAATTTGGGTAAAGTCAAACTTGTAGAAAGAATCGGAATTTAACCAAAACCAGAGCCAGAGTCAAAGTTAGATCCAAAGAACAAGAGAAAAAGGAAGAGAAAAGGGAGGGTTGTAAAAAGACTAGGAAAATTTAATGGGTTAGCATAATGCTAACGAAGTTTTTACTCTCTCTCTCCCCTCTCTCTCTCTCTCTCTTCCTCTCTTTTGATGTAATCTAATAAATATATAGAGTTTGGCCTGCAGATGAGCGAGTTGATAAAAAATGAGTGGCCAGAAACTATTTACCATTTTATTTACAACTCTATGAAAAAAGACTGGAACTCTTTCTCTTTTCCTACTGCTTTTTCACTGTTTTCTTTCTTTGGTCGGATCTTGGTTCCGTTTGGTATGGTTTGGTTTGGTTTGGTTTGGTTTTTCTGTGTGGACTTGCTTTCACATTGGACATGGTTATGCCGAATGCGGAATAAAATTCCTTCGTGACCATTTAAGCGGATTGCATGTAAGATGGAAAAGTTTATTCTCTTCATAAAACCTCCATGTCCATGTTCATTCCCCTCTTCTATTTCTATTTATATGATTCCAGCTAGCCGCAGACTCTGTGGAAATTTCCTTGTGTTCTCCATTCTCCTTCTACTGTTTTCTGTGATACATGTACAATGTACAATTTGCCATGTACAAAGCACACGCATATTGAATATACTTGAACTGTATTTGTACATGTGCATTTGATTTGATAAGGATTTGGTTCCTATTGTAATTTCAATCTTATTCCATGTCATGCCATTTCATGATCGTCTGCTTTCTCTTTTCTCCTTTCTAGTTTTCCCTTTGCAGTCCCAACACAAATAAACAGGATAGATTGTGAAATGTTGTTTTGGATTTTGGATTGTAAATGTATGTTCAATGTCCAGTGTAGAGTGTAGAACGGTACAACTACTTAGTTACTTAGATAGACCTGACCGAGTTGACTAATATGTACCAAATACAAATGTTTTTCAGGATATTAACAAAAGATCTAGCAATAATAATAATACTGGGTAAAAGTCGTAGTAAAATAGTAAAACGAGTCATAATGAGGAGGAAAAGCTGTAAAATCAACTTGTGACATTTGATATTTTCTATTTGGTATTTGATATCTCCCTTGTTAAAAGAAATAAACACCAGCTGATTTATTTTCCATCTATTTTGTATTTATTTTTTATCGTTAGTTTCCTTCTCTCTGCTCTGTTTAGTATAGATTTGCTCCCGATTTACGTTTTATCAACTCTTTAACATTCTTCCAGTTTCTGCTCCAGTTTCAGTTTCAGTTTCAGTTTCTTTCTTCCAGTTTCTTTAAACTCTTAAATGTTAAATGTTTGTCCTGCTATAAAAAAGTTTTCACTTGACGCACACAGATAAATGTTATACATTTATTTACTATCATGTAGATTGTAGATACTTTAAGTTTTCCAGTTTAACTTTATTCCCTTATTCTTCTGCTCAGCATCAGTATCTTTGCTACTTGCTACTTTCAACTTACTTTATGACTTTAACAATAAGTAAGTATCAACATCTACTTGCATAAAGTCGGAGGGAAGATCAGTATCCGTGACTTTGATTTTGTTACGTTTATTCGGAAAACTTTTCCTCATTATGTTGTACATATCTGTATTATGTAACTGTTATGTGATATGCGTGTAGCTGTAGAATGACAAGAATTTTCACATCATTTTTATCTCCAATCCATTCCAATCCAATCTTTCCCTTGCTCGGGTATTACACGACTAAACTTGGACAAAGGAAATTTGTTTATGAGCGGAATTATCTATAACCATTTTAACGATATAATTTTGTCATCCACATCCTTTTTCTCTAGTCTCCAGCTCAATCCAGAATCCAACCTAATTGAAATTCTTACTCTCGGCTATTTTATCCTATTTCTTTTCAGTTTTGAGATTTGAGTCTTTTCAACTTGTAGGAATGAGAAAATATAATATAATACAATTTGTATTTTGTACTTTGTATTTTGTATTTTATAGGTAAAGGTTTTTCTGACTTGACAAGTTTTTGAAAAAATCTGTTTCTCAATGAAAGGGAATTTTTAGTGGAAACACTAAATAGAAAACATATACTTTTGACTCCTGCCTTCTGACTTTTGATTTTGTGAGTATCTGCTGTAAATCGTATAAGAGCATGAAACATGAAATAATTTTGTTCACAAACTGTACGCGTGCATGCAAAATGCAAAACGTAATAGCTAAAAGCACACAATCACAATGAACATGTTGACAAACTTTTCGACTTGGTTGGAAATGAAAAGGAAATCATAATTATTACTATTAATTTATTTTAGTGAAAGTAAGAGTAAAGTAAACTGGAAATAGCCAAAGCAAGTTGATCAAGTACATTTGACTGAGAAGGAAAGTTTGACTTTAATTGTAACACATTGGTGCATTTTAGCAAGATGTTGAACAGATTATGTACAATGTACATTGTACACATACTAAGATTACAATTTAGATAAAGTTTATTAAAAAAGAACAGTCTAAAGCTGCACGATGCACGATGCACGAATAGCTTGAAGTTTGATTCAAATAATCATGGTTCATGTTGTAAAGTGGAATAATAATGATAATGATAATTATTATTTCTCTGAAAGATCAATAAAAACCAAACCATGGAATTTGTTATTTTGACTAGTTTCGTTTAATTCAATTTAATTTACATAATCTGTAATCTGTTCGAGTAAGCAAAATACTTTAATTACTGCCCCCAGCTCTACCATGCAAATGCCAATGCCAATGTAAACGGTAAACGACTTTGTTTTTGTTTCTCAAGTTTCCACGGAGATTCTATATTCTAAATTCTAAATTCTTTCACAGCGTTTAGACAGATGAAAACGGAATTTAGTTTCAGAATGAAGTGTAGATTTTACATATTATTGAACATGCAGCTGCCTTTTCAATACGTTAATAAAGTTGAATTACTATTATTTAAAGTGTTATAAATTAATTGATCAAGTATTTAATGACAAAAATATTACAAAATTCCTATGGATTTTTAGAGGGATTCCAGAGCAAAGCAAATCCAGTTATTCATTCTCGTCTGTAACAGCTGGACTGAAAAACAAGCTAAAACGCATGCAGATCCTGAATCATGAATCATGAACCAAGAAATCTCAATTCGTCTATAGTTTTGCAAATCATGAGGAAACTTGTGGATTTAATAATGGATTTTTATTAGGAATGGCCTAAATGTATTAATTTGTATCTAAATTAATTTGTAAGCCGTAATAAAAATTGATTTAAGCAAGAGGCCAGTTTTTTGCAAGCGATGACACAGTTTGTATTTTGTATGTACAATGTACAATTTACAGTGCTTCTAAGAAAGACAGCTTGTTTGTATAAGATACATGAATCAGAGAGAAAGTTCAACTAGGTTATTGAGTTTCAGGGCAATAAGGTAAAAGTCTGGACGTTATTATGATCGCCCACACTGTACAAAATCTACGCTCCACATTTCACATTGTGCGCTGTTTATGGAGAATGAAGACGTTTGAAATTCTTCTACGACTTTTCCCCTTGTCTGTCTCTTTGTCCTTGTTGAATTCCGTTCCCGTTCTCTCGTTGTCCTAACGAGACTTGTGCTTTGACTCGGGCTGACTTGACTTGTCACATTGTCAGAGAGAGAGAGCGGGAGAAAGGGAGAGAAATAGATTATGAGGCAGTTAAGTTGTGTAAAACCATTAGGAAATGTCATAACTTGATCATTCCCTGTTATTTTTTCGCTCTTTGTCCTCGGTTGAAAATACTTCTTATTCTTAAAGCCTCCACACAATGACATTGCGTACTAGAATGTAGTATAGAAAATGATGTGTGTAGGCTGCCGCCCATTATACGATACTGAATTCCGAGAAGTTTTCATCTTTTAATATTTTGTACCTATAACCTCTACATTCTAGGTACATTATATATTAAACGTTGCACGAGTGGCAGCAAAAGCAAGGATTTGTAAGGAAAGGTCAGCAAAGGATCCGGAAAATGTACTCAACTGTTCGTTCCTTCAAAATCCAAAGACCTAAAATTATGAGCGTGTAGAATGTAGAATGTAGAATGTAGAGTCTAGAGTATAGAGTATAGACGTAAATCAGGATATTACTTATGGCATCATCACTAAATATCTGTCAACGTTTCATATTCAACGCACCTGTGTCAAATGTATTTTAGGAAACAGATGCTAACTCTAGCATCTAGATTCTCGATTCTAGACGCTCGGCGTGTAATAATATTAGCAAAGACATTTGTACCATTCAGAAAAGTAGCGGTACAAGTTGTACATTGTACATTGTACCTAATAGATAATAGTAATTGAAAAGACCGGAGGAAAATGTTGTAGAATGGGAAAAGTTTATGTCTGTATAAATGTATAAAGGTTTATGAGAGTCCTATTTTGTGGTCAACAGAATGGGATGTCAGACAGACCTTGTGGACAGGTTAATGGGAGATGGAGGAAACCCATCATAAATGTATCATAAATGTATCATAAAGTATCAGTCAAAACCTTAACTAACTTGCACCGTCTTTTCTCTAAACTCCAACCTCTAAACAACTTAGTTTTCCATGTTTTGTGCGTATAAAATAAAGGCTCGTATTGCTCCTTAGATATTTATAGAGACGGTTATTGCTCATAGATAATGTTCCTTTTGTTCTCATGGCCGATGCTTGATTCTTGATTCTTGATACTTGATACTTGATGTTTGATACTTGATGTTTGAAGCTTGATACTTGAAGCTTGAAGTATGATGGTCGTCTTATGAATTCTCTCGGTTTGGTTTGGTTTCAAGTTAAGTGTGGATGGTTGAAAAGACACTGGATACTTACTAACTGTGGCCAAAGCTGTTCTGTGTTATAGTTTATAGCAAATAAGAATCCTCCATGACAGATATATAACACGGGTAATAAACTCCCAAATAAATTGAAACATGCTCAATCTTCAATGCTCAAGTAGAGGAGCACAAGTACCACAAAGACGAACAAGATACGATCGAATTGGACTGGACTGGATCGGAAAAGAAGAAAGAGAAACAGAATACATGGATTTTCAAATTGACTTGATCACAGACAATTATCCTTCACGGATCATTTCCCTCGTCCTGGAGGAAAATTGGACATTTTCACTTTTGAACTTTTAGACTTTTAGGCTTTTAGACATGCTCAAATAAATCTATATATGCCTTGCGTAGCTCAGCTCAGCTCGTTGTCATTGTCGCTCCGGTTCTTTCCATTTTCCTGCCTACTTTTCCTTTTTTTGCTGTTCTTTGTGATTTGTACAATCACTTTCAGGGTGGAATTATGGTGTTTCTGCACTCCACACTCCACAATTCTGGAGCTTTTACCCGCAAAAATACAGTTCTTATACAAAATACACTGTACATACAAAAGATCCCTAAAGGAGGGTAGCACAAATTGTATGCTTTCACTCCTGATAAAAACTGGGTCATAATTCATAATGTAAAACTTTACAAGTTACAAGGTCAAGGAAAAAGTACTGCCTTTGCTAATTTGGTTTGCTTTTCCTTTTTCCCTTTTCTGGGAATCGGCAGTCGACAGTTTGTAGTTGGCATGCAACTTTTGCTGGTAAGTGCAATCTCAAATCTCAAGTACAAAGTGCAGATTGAAGACATGGAGATACGTAGATACGTACAGACAGATACAGCATATGGAAGTAAACGGATTAGTGAGTAGAGAAGTGTGGAGCTTGGAGTATGGAGAAGAAAGATTTGAGCCAGAAGCCAAGATGTTCAAATCCCAATCTGTGCAGCGGTTAAACTTTCCCCTGTAAGTTACACTCACCATATGTAGATATATTTGTGCACATGTAAAAAGTTTTAGTGAATGCGAGGCTCAGATCTGTGCACTCTGATCTCTGCAATCTAGAGTCTAGGGTCTAGATTCTAGAATTTGTTTCTGCTTGACTCTTGGCTGCTCAAAGTGCGTGTTGATCACCGATCTTGGATCCCTTTCCAGCGCGATTAGCCTTGGGCCACTGGATTGGATTGGGTTGGGTTGGATTCAATTGAATTGGAATTAGTAACACATCTCGCTTCATCATACCACACACGCAGCTGTACACTGTACATCTATACAAAGTATTCACCACGAAAAGTTCCATAAGGAGATTTGTACTTTGTACACGAGATAGAGAGAATTGCCGTTACCGTTCCAGTTGCCCTAAGACGTTAATGCGAGTAGATTAGCCTGTGTATCCGACTAAATATGAATTGGTTTGACTCCGGCTTCTCCCTTCTCTGCTCTGCAGGAGCTACAAGTTGTGATCCAGATTCAAAAGCCTACATTTGTTTTGTTTTGGATTTCGGGTTATTTGCAAACAATCTTGCTGTCATAAAACAAAAAGTAGCACATACTTACACTCATACAAGCACACGCCGAGGCTGAATTTTGGATTCTGGGTTCTGGATAATAAGTGGCTCGTGCTGCATTTAGTACTAGCTATGGTACGATATATGTGATATGAAAAATAAGGGTTGTGGAAAGTTGTGACTTTTACTGTGTTCTTTCATTCTGTTTCTCCGCATGTAAATAGAAAAGTCACAGTTTGTACTTTTCTGGTACAAATTATGAGTACGACCGCCTTGCGAGAATTACGATGAATGACTTGAGAGCGAGAGAGATAAAGAGAGAGAGAACATGTACTTACAATGCACATTGTAAATTGTATTTCTACGTATTTCTACATTCTTCATGCATGCATTCATAAGTAAGTAAGCAGTGTGGAGAAAATACAAAAAGAGAACTGTTGCATGCATGAAAAGTACGAGTACGACTTCGAATGCGAATGCGACTACGAGTACGATGAATACGATGCAGCGACAGCACATTTCCCTCCTCTTTCCAATGACTTGCAGCTTTATTCCTTATTTTGTGAACATATGTACATTGTACATTGTACATAGAGGCATTGTTCAAATATAAAAGTCAAGAATTACAATAGAAGTCAAGTCAAGCTCCGCTCAACCCAGCCAAGCCAAAACAAGCCAAGTAAAGCCCAAGTCAACTCCAGTCAACTCAATCCAAGAAAAAGGGCAGAACAAAATCCAAAAGCGAATACCAAAAAGTCATTCCATGTCCAAAGAATGGTGCAGTTAAAGTGTAATATCATGTACAGTGTACAGTGTACAGTGTACATTTCGGATACATGTAAGAGCTCCTAGCAGAGAAAGCGGGAGCAGGAGCAGGAGCCAAAGCTATAAATTTATGGACTCGAGTAGATATCTGCAAAAGTACACGAGTCAAGTCGTCGACTCAAGGCTCAAGGCTCAAGTTTCGAGTCTCAAGATTTATCAGATGAAAACATTTCTCTTACCAAGGCCGTCCTTTCTACTTGTTTCCTGTAGTCTGAATCCAAATCCAAATTTTGAATGCATGTACTCTCAATGCTCAATGCTCAATGCTTGATGCTCGATGCTCAATCCTGATGCAGAATGCAGAGGCTCGACTCGACGTCAACGTTATTTGCTTCTGCATCTTTATTGTCCTATTTTTTTCTACACATTTTAAACAAGCTGTATATATTTGTCAATTGTCAATTGTCAATTCTTTCTATTTGCTCTAGATTCTGTCTGTCCACACCACACGATGACATTTCTAGAATCTAGATCTAGATGTCCTTCTATTATTCCGAATTTATACAAGTGTCACTTTTATCTAGTTTCAAGTTTTTAGTTTCTAGTGTTTTCAACTACTTTTGATACTTGAAATTCAATTTTCAACTTGTCGACTTTTGACTTTCAGCTTTCAGCTTTCAATTGTCGACTGTCGATTTCTACCAAATCCCCTATGCTAGATTCAGATTTTGTAACCGCAAGGACTATCGGAGATTTAACAGTAAACAGTAATGCTCATGCATATGTCGACAATATTACCCGTATCTTAAAACTGGCACTAACTTGATTGTTGTTTGACAAATAAATATTTAATTCAATTTTGTCAACCCAATTATTCTCAAGATTTTGTTCATACTCTAGTTCCCAGTATTTTGTATTTTGTATTTTGTATTTTGTTCTTTGCAATTTGTAGGTAATTAATAATTCACAGGAAATCAATGCAGTGAGCAATGAGCAATGGGTTTGAACCAAACTCGACAATCCATATGCCACACGCCACACGCTTCAATTTTATTCTACAAGCTGCACGAAACATGATAAATAAATGAAAGATGCACAATGCACGTGTAACATTTGAAAACTGGTTTATTCCACATTTTCAACTTTTAATTAACTTTCCCATTTCCAGTTGCGGACGGAAAATGTAGAATGCACATGCGGAAGATGAATTATTTACAATGTAATTTCCAGGAAACTTTTCAATACTTCAATTTGTTTTGTCCCATTTATATCTATCTGATTTACAGTACATGTATTGCGCCTGTGATATTTTGACATTTGAACTCAATAAATTGTAAATTATTTATCAGGAGCGTAGCAGCGAAATATATGCTTACATTTACATTTACGTGTTACATGTACTTGTTTTGAAACTTGAAAAGAACCAGTGGATAAAAGTAATGAATTTGCAATAGCACCATGATAATGTTGATTTTGATGTGGTTTCATGATTTGTGACTTTTGACTCTGGCCTTTATTTAGTGTGCGCTTCAATACCCTCTTCATATTGACATTCTTGATTCTAGATTATGGCTTAGATATTTTTACTAATGAAGCGTATGAATACAGATATTTAACACCACTGTGCCCGTTGGAAATTTCTCACTGACCTGCCTTTTGTGCTACATTTTATGTTTCATGTTTTGGTTTAGCCACTTGTATCTTTTGATTTATATTATGTGCTGACAAATCCAAGTCAAAATTAATTAAAAAGCCTGATTTTGGGCTGATTTTGTATGGCCTTGAAAGCATAAATGCTTTATGCTCCGGTAGCAAAGCTGACCGCAAAAATATGACATCATGTCTGTCCGCCATTACAGAACTATCTAGCAGTTTGTATGAATTCTTGAAAAGGTCCGTTATAGTTTGAAAATGTCCGCTAGATGGCGCTTAAAATCCTTTCAAAAATTCCCACTAGATGGCGTCACTAAATAGTTTAAAATCTTTCCACTAGGTGACGCCGGGATTAAGTTTAATAAGTGACCGCTAGGTGGAAATGTGCATAGTCGGACGGACACGATGACACTGACCGATAGTCAGCTTCGCTTTTAATAAAAAAAGGTATAACAGAAACTAGGAAAAGTATTTGCTTACCGTTTTATTGCCGAGACGTTTGACTTTACAAGGAAGGAAAGAGGTGGTCCCGAGAACGGCGGTGTGAGTCATGGCACCGTGCTCAAAAAAGGGTTCATTGTCATTTTCGGGATGTTCATCTCCTTGATTTGAAAGCTCGTGGTGATGTTGGTGGTTGGAACGTGATTCTGCGGAATTGGGTGGATACATGGACTCTTGAGAACTGGCCCCATCATCTACATATGATTTTTTCCATTCCTCTGGAATCTTTACCCAGGAATTTAGACTTTGAATTGTCTCGGAAGAATCTGATACTGGAATAAATAAATACAAACATACAGTAATTTTTATTAAATATTCTCTATTTTTTCTTATTCATTTCATTTTTTAATTTTATTTTCTTTTACATCGAGTTTGAAATATTCTATTTTTAAACCTAAACCTTTAATTCAAGATAGTATCTAAAATCTAGAATCAGCGTTTTTGTTTCTCCAAGTACAAAACCATACAATTGTTGTACTTTTTTTCTACTTTCCCTTTTCCTTTTCTTTTTATATTAATATTTGAATTTAAGATTTGAGCAAAACAAATTTAAACGAGATTAGCCCAGAATCCAGAATCCAGAATTCAAAATCCAGATTCCACAACTTCAAAACTACCAAACTCCCAAACTCATGTTCCTTGTTTTTTCATGTTCAGGTTCATAGGGAAATGAAAAAAAGGCGAAATAGGCAGAAAAACATGCCATAAAATAAAAGGATTCGAGTTTTATGTACATGTACTCCCATTTGCATGTATTTATATGTTCAATGCTCAATGCTCATGTTATGTTCACGTATCTATGTAGATAGTAGAATGTAGCATGTAGAATGTAGATTGCAGATGGTTTGTGTATGTAATCTAAAACAGCGTCTCACCCTTATCCTCGTCTTCATCTTCATTTTGATCCTTATTCTTATTCTTGTTTCACCGTTTTTTTATTTTCTAGGGAAACATTGAAGTGATTTCATCCCAGATTAGCGTAATATTCCACATAAACGTCCGGATAAAGAGAGAGAGAACAGAAGGAACAGAGTTGAGAGTTGAGTGAAAACATGGGAAGAGGAAAGGGGCAATAGAGAGGACCAAGAACCAAGAACAAGCAAATAAGCATAGAGAAAGAGAAAGAGAGATAGAACAAGCACGGCGCTTGAAGCATGGAACATGGAACATGGAGTATGAAGCATCGAGCATGCATAACATGAAAAGGGAAAGAGGATGATTCTTACACGGAATGAGGCAAATTTTCGTTTGATGTGCGTCATTAGCTTCAAGTTTCCAGTTTTTTCTTGTCGCTTTCTCTTTCTCTCTCTCGGCATTCCTTCAGTTGCCATCTTATATTCTATGTCTCTATGATATCTCGTGCTTGGACTCCATTTTACATCACAATTTCCTCTTTCTGTCTCTGGTTCTTGCTCTGGTTCAGTGGGCTGAATGGAGGAGCAATTGACATTAACACACATGTCAATTACTATTCTCTCCTTCTCTCTCTAGTCGACTCTTTTCACTCTCTTTGAGAAGAGAAAGGAGGAAGAAAAGAAAGAAAGAGTTTATCGGTTCGCCTTCTCCTCAGGAAGAGTTTTAATGTCCATACTTCACTCTTCATTCTCCATCTTATAACAGAGGATAGAGAAAAGAGAAAAGAAATTCTAGATGGACAATTCTCGGATTTTTGAAAGACTTTAATTGGCCGAAATGAGGCCACTCAAAAATCTAGAAACCTAAGAACCTAGGCTAGACACTAGACAATAGAGAATAGACAATGGACAATTGCATGGCTATCTTCATTTTTCTCTCTCCTTTTATCATCTCCTTTATCATCTTCTCGTCGGTGCATGCCATTCTGTTTGTTACAATGGCAAATCATATCACATCTCCAATCTACAATCTACAACGGTTTGTACTCTTTACCTTATTCTTTATGCCATAACTTGATACTTGTTTTTGCACATTTTTAGGTTTTTAACGAAATGCATTTGTAAGGAAAATGACCTGTTTTCTGCCCAGGGCTCATTAAGAATCAAGAATCAAGATTAAATCGAGTAAATATGCATATTGTGTACATCTCAATCTCAATCTGAACAAGAAATTTAAAGAGAATGCAATGAGAGGGCGAAAATTGCCAAATTTTGAAGACAATGAACACTAAACAATGAAGCGCACAGAAATGAGATTGAGCAATGAGCTTAAGTGTATGTGCAATTTTCTTATGATATTAAACTACATTCATGATAAATCTCTACACTCCATCGTCCATTGTCCATCGTATAAAATAAAGAGGAGCGATATGTTTTTATTTGCTTGCACGTTGTGAATTGTTGGATGCAGAATTTAGAATGTAGAATGTGGAGCAATGCAAATTATCATGGAGATTTGGAATTTAGTCATCATCCCTTGTTTTATTCCGTGTTTTCTTGAAAATGATAGAAGGGATTTATAGAACTAGCCCTGTACAGGAAGATGAAGATGGTATAGAAGATAAAGGATGTGGAAGGTTAGATGAATAGAGATGCGGATAAGGGGCAGGCGATAGAAGAACCCATCATAAAAGCAAATGACACTAGACACTAGGCAGTAGACAGTAGAGTTTTTATTACTCGGCCTCATTCTCTGAATTTTCGCATGCACATTGAGCATTGAAACATGAATTTATTTTTGCAATGTTCTTGTTCCAACTTGCCCCTTTTCACTTACTCTTTGTTCTTTATATTGTAGGTAATTTGCTCTTACATAATAAATTTTGAGCACTCTCCTCCACTGCTAAAGGGTTAACGGTTACTTTTGCAACTGCACAGTTTTGCACAGTGTACATTGTACATGTGTACCATATTTCCTCATTTCCGAAGGACAACGTACAATAACAAGACAATGAAAATGAAAATGACAAGCACAAAAAACTCTTAATAAAAACCATGGTGCAAACATACTATTTTCATATTGCTCCTCTTCCTTTCACTCCCACGGCAAACTGCCTAAACTAAACTAAACCAAACTAGACTAGACTAGACTTAAAACTGTATGTAGAAATAAAAGACTCAAGATTA
>JAQGBH010003722.1:0-18942 GCA_034698265.1 Sminthurinus aureus
CTGCTACTGCAAGTTGTCCAAACTTTGAAAAAACGCCCACCCAGCTTGATATTTTGACATTTTTCGTGCTGGGTGGGATTTTGAGTGCAGCATTCGTACTTTTAGGCCTTTTTGGGTTCTGTTTGAGGTTTTAAGAACACCTTGACCCCCTACAAGTTAATCAAGAGCCAGAACACCTTGCCTGCTACTGCAAGTTGCCAAAACTTGCAAAAAACGCCCAGCCAGCTCGATAGTTTGACATTTTTCGTGCTGGGTGGGATTTTGAGTGTAGCACTCGGACTTTTAGGCCTTTTTGGGTTGTGTTTGAGGTTTTTAAAACAGCTTGATCCTGTTTAGTTTCGTCAAGACTTAAAACACCCGGCCTGCTACTGAAAATTGCCAAAACTTTACAGGAACGCCCACCGGTCTCAATTTTGGTATGAATTTGAAACGGCGTCGAAGTTGTTCAACATTTTCACCAAATTTCGCGCTCAATTTTTGCATCAATTTCAAAACGTATACAGATACGAGATCTTGACTTGACTAGAAAACACTCGTGGAACAAAGTAACAGTAGATTTGAAAAACTCAAAAGAAATTATACATGAATTCGTTTTTGAACCGCGAAGCATCAAACGCACCGCGGGTCAAGTCGCGCAAAGCGCGTGCTTGTTGGAGAAATACAGTAGCTAACAAATGCAACGTACGTGAGCTACACTTACTTTTGTATTTTGTACCCAATGCACAGTGCAGAGAGGATTCCCTATTTTATGCTGAATATTCATGCACTTTTCTTGGTTTTAGCATAACTCCTGCTTCACAACACTAGAATCCAGATTCTAGACTCTAGAATCAAGAATCGAGACCAAGACACATTGTAGTGACTTGATTTGCATGATTTTGATTAATCTCCTTTTAATTAGCATTTGATGAAGAGGAAACTGGAATGGAAAATGGAAGGGTGGAAATTGCTGCCTGCGGAGTACTAGTAAATAGCTTATAACCAAACTACCTCATGCCTCGGAATTCATTATACATTATATGTTATACTGGGAATTAATTGTTGAGAATGTTTTTTGTCAAAGTGTTTTACTTGCATTCATCCATGTTATTTTTAAAAAAAATGGAGCTGAAAGTTACCAAATACGCACATACATATTTATTGTTATTTTTAAAGCAAATCCAATCATATTTAGGCCCGCAGGCGTTATATATTTGAGCAAAATATGATTACAAAACGAGTATTTGAGCTTCCGGAAATTGATTATTTGATAATTGAATTGTGGTGATTCTAAAAGTCCAATGAGTTAGTCAAAAATATGCAGGCTGTGTATCAATGAGCATTGAGCAATTTTGTGGAAACACATCATTGGTTTTTATGTACTGTTAACCGTTATGTGCTAGCAAAATTTACTTTAGTAATAACATGGAATCAACAAGTTTGGAAATAAAACTTGAAGTTCAAAAAATCCAAGTGTTTTTATTTTTAGAATAAAAAGATAGTTTGATTTAAAAATTTCGAATAACACGAAGTAGTAAAAGAGTCCGTTTACTGCTTTTTACATATTACGTAATAAATGGTACCTAAGTGTGTATATGCATATTCTATGCTGTCTAAAAAGCTAAAGTTCAAAATGTACTGAATGTCTAAATAGGTAAATAACTACAACACCACATTGCTGTGCTTTGTACACTGTACACATTACTTGATCCAACTTAGGAGAGGCACGAGCACCTCGTGGATTATCATAGCTCATTAATGTGTTAATACCAATAGGTAGATAAATGCGTCACTCGGTTCATTCCGACTGATATTCTATATTCTACAAGTTGTCCCATCATTGACTTATCATACTCTCCGCATTCGGTTCTGGCAAATGTAATGCTACAAAATATAATATTTGTCATGTTTGTGCTATGTGCGATCGTCAAACACTCAAACACGTAAAGAGCCTCCAAAATAACACGTTAATAAATCGATTGAATTCAATTGAGGTAGGATTTAAAATGTACATTGTGAATGAAACATAAAGCTCTTAACACTTCGTTGTGACGATGTCATATGTAAAGATTGATTAGTCCGTCTTCGATTATTAATCCGTATACCGTAAAAGACCAAATGGTAGAGCATGTGAACACTTGGTATGTACAGACGTAATGCTTAAATACGTGGACTCACTGTTTGAAGCTGGCTATTTGGTCTTTTACGGCAAGTGCTAAGAAAAGCTCAGTGGATTGGCTCTGAATTAATAAGTATGTGGTGGAGCAATAAGGAACACTTGTGATAGGCTTAAAGAAGCAAAAGACAAAAGACATGAACACAAAGTTGTGGTAATGGACTACCTAACTTTTTATTGTCGTATGACACAAGTAGATATTGTAATAATATTGTAGTACATGCAGAAAATGTTTTTGAGCTCGCTTCTTGTACCATTGCCAAATATCAGACATTTATCACTTTACGGTGTGCGTTCGTCTTCAATGGTCACGTTTTGTCCTTTGTCTTCGTATTACTTCTTTATACTACAATCTATAATCTACAATCTACAATACAAAATATAATATAATATTATACTATTGATCAGAAATCAAAAGTTTATCCTCAACACTCATACATACAAATATCAGCAAATTTATAATAATGATTTCTAAAAGCAGCCTGCGTTTCAATTTCCACGCCTTTCATCTCATTTCTCTCTTGGGAATCTTGCCTATAAGACTGGATAGGAAAACGGGAATAATTCAAATGGAAAATCGACGGTGGAAAAATGTCATTCACAAATTTTATCAGTTATTTTGTACCACTCATTTCAGCCTGGTGATTTATCGGAGTGTGAATGCATTTGTAGGTGAATCAGATGAGAATTCAGCCCTGCGAGTTCCGCTGAGTGTAGCCGGATGCATCTGCTTTACATTCTTCTTCATGATCTCTTGCATCCTGTTTGATATGCATCCACAAATCAATATGAAACTCTTTAATGATTTTACACAAGGGAAAGCTCTCAAAAAATCCTTTGTAAGTGAGGAAAGGAGCAAAATACTTCTAGGCTGTGAGGATATTCAGCAATTAATGTTATGCTTTTCTGGATTTCTCATTCACCCTGCTATTTTTGCTGTACCACTGCTTTACTTGGCCGACCCAGGAATTCCGCTCCTACTTGGACCACTGTTTGACCCAAAACTGGAAAGTTTATGGAAATTGCTTCCATGTATTGTTGCTGAGATGAGTGCTTTTCTCTACTACTTTGCAACTCTCAACTACACAACATTTATGATCGTTTCCTTTGTGGAAGCCTTCTGCAAATTGACTCTGAAAGAGATTGAAAAAATCAGGTAAGCATTTTTTCCCTTCTCTTTGAATTTAAAATGAATCATCATGACAACATTGAACATGATAAAACATGTTTTACATATTGTTAATGAATTGTTTTTTTATTTTATTTTTATTTTAGATGTGGAACGCTTCCTTTAGAAGTTCGACTTGAGCAAGCCAGAGTTAGTCTGAACGAGTTGGGACTTCGATGTAGTCTCTTCCAACTCGGATTTTCACTCGTTGTTGTAATTATAAAGGATCTAGCTTTAGTCGCATCCATTGTAGGCGGATTTGGTATTATTCATTTCGGAGTGGCCAAACCCTTGTACGCTGTGGTCCATTCTATTGCCTTTTCTATTGGATCCATATGCTTTGTTGCCATGTTCAACAACGCATTTCAAACCGAGACATTCATCGAGGACTTCAAAACAGAAATCCTAGTGCAGTCTCAACAACTGTCTCTGCAAGACAAGAGAGCCGAGTATAAAAAGGAAGTCAAAGCCACCCCACCAACATTTGTCAAAGTTGGACGTTTTGGAAAGATGGAGAGAGAAAGTACACCAATTTTTATGGACTACATTTCTCAGCAAATTGCCAGCTTACTAATTGCTTTTCAGTAGGTGCTGAATAAAAATCAAAATCTTTATGAGCATGTCATTTGTATTATATTACGTGTACGCTATAAGTTGTGAAAAAATAATCAATAAAATCAGAACCAAAATTGAAACAAAAAGTAGAATAATAAATAATTGCATACAAATACCAATTCATTATTGTTCATAATACAAAAAATAACAAAAATAGTAACACTTGTTTACAGTTCATAATATTATGCAGCAGAGTTTTTGAATTCATATGTCGAGAAAAATTGCCTTTGTCTTTGTCTTTCTGTTTTATTTTCCTTTCTCTTCTGTTGTACACGGACGCTGTAATAATAATAATGTTTTGGAGTTATTGGAGGTGAATAGTGAATGGGCTGTTTAATGTTTAATATTTTCCTTTTGAAGTGTGAAATGTCCACATTGAACCCATCATGAGACATACGTAGAGAGTCTGTAGACAGTAAAGGCTCTGTCAGGCTAATACAGAGGAAGAAAAACTATTATTTCTTTGAGTTGTGTACAATGCACACAGTACACACTGAATAGCATATTCACATATTTTATGTTTTATTTGTCTTTGGACAGAGAAGGAGAAGTTGCCAAGTAGAAACTCTTCCACTTTCCCTGTTCATCAAATACCTAGTTTGAATATCTACCAGCGGATAATATTTCATAGAATGAATGGAGGATGTAAAAAGCTTGACATTATTGCAGCAGAATGCTGTACGCATTATGTCTTTCATAAAGTCAATATTTCCAAATTCTAAATACCTTGTTCTTTTGTCATGTTTCATTTATTCATCTCACTTACTTAACATTTAGCTGACGATGGAGTAAGAAAATGAATATGGTAAAAACACATTTACAAATATCCGTAATAATACTGTAATTATATTATTGAAAACTCAACAAAAATTATCATATAAAATATAAAACGTACGACGATACTTACAGTGAGAGCAAGATCAATAACGTCAACTGTCAAACAAAGAATCATCATGGAGTTGATTGCATTGTACATTGTACATTCTTAGAATTTGACCATAAAAACATTATGTATAGCTAAACTATAGTTTATACGTATTTCATTTTGGATTATGCAACATGGTCGAGTGTTTGTATTTACATTTTGGTTATTTGTGTTATGATGGGTGAATGCTGAATGTTGAATGCGTGAGGGTGTGAGTGTTTCTAATTGAAATGAGCATGTAAAATTTTATTTCCGTTTTTCCCATCGCATTCCATCCCATAGACAGTGGACGGAACGTGTTTTAGTCTGTTTTTTCTCTTTATTGAATATGGTATCTGGAGTCTGGCGTATGGAGTACGGAGTATTGGGTAAAGGGTAAAGGATTATGCATGGATTTGTTATTGTTATTTTATTTTGGTTTTGGTTTTCAAGTTTTCAAAGCCTCTCTAATTTTTTCTCAAGCTATCCGCTCGTTCCTCTCATCATTCACTCGTCTTATTTCCTTCTTAAATTAAATAGATTTTCAAAAGTCCTCACTTTTTACCTATGAGTTTTTGTTTTTGAAGTGTCCGGACGGAAAGTGGAAACGGTTGGGATCAAGATAACTTTTAAAACTTGTCCTGTTCCATGTTCTCTGTTCCAGTTGATAGTTGATAGTTGATGTAAAATATTTCGAGGATATCACGAAAATGCACCACGACACGAAACCATGCTGGAACACTAGAGCTGGAACTGGAACTAAAATTTTGAAATAAGGATATTTTTTTGTCAGATTTACGCTATTAAATTTTATTGATTTTTTATTTTCCCGACAAATCCGTTGATAATTGTGTGTAATAAATTTGTATTGATAATTGATCCTCAGTGATTTTGGAACATTCCCTAGTTTAATGCACTACTGTAGATAAAATGGTCGGTTGTGAGCGTAAAAGTGGTAAGTGTTTTGTAAATTAATTGCAAGGTGAGTTAGACATGATCTTTAGCGATAAATATCTTGTAATGTGTAATGTGTGTGTTGTGTTTTGTTGTGGTGGGTTTTGTTGGCTAGATGTATTACTGTGTGTAGTATGTATGTCTTTTTATGTTTGTGTTGATGTTGGATGCTGGTGATGTTTGGTGTTTGATGTGGGATCGGCAAAAAGGTAAGAGGATCACATAAAGATAAAATTAACGACTGAGGAGGTTGGAATTTTCACAGGAGTGAAAGATCGTCAATGCTGATGATGATGATTCAAGATTGAAGATGGATGTAGATTATATTGATCATGTGAGACGTTTAACATTTATTGTAGTATTGAGTATTGAGCATTGAGAATTGGGTATTTAGCACTAGTTTGTAGCTATTAGCTATGTTGTACATTGTACATGGAAAATTTGAGTGGTGAATGGTAAATCCGAATTAGATACAGCATACAAAATACATGCATTACCTTATACGTTATACGTTTTCCGTAAATTCATCAATTTGCAATTTTCAATAAACAAATATCCGTAATTCAATCCATAAATGTTGAAGCATAAAGCATCTTTTGTAGACTTTGTCCCGGCTTTAATAAATACCAAAGAGTTTTGATACTTGATATTTGATACGTAATACAAAACTCATGCTACATGCTAAATAATTCTCATTTTATGTCAAACTGGCAAATAGCAGTTGCCAATGACCAATGAAACAAAAACTATCAATTCAATTCAACTGAACATGAAGTGAAAACACTTGTTTCTTGTTTTCGTATAATATGGTTCTAATCGTTGATAATGGAGATGACTTAAAATTGCTGTAAACCGTAAAATGCAAACTGTAAACTTTAAAGTCTGCAGTTCTAAAATTCTTCTCATTTTATGATGTTAGAAGTTGAGGTGTGGCTATTTCTTAACTGTCCAACTATCTCTCGTCCGTCGTCTTCGTCTTTCGTCCTTGGTCATTTTGTCTTTAAGTCAGATATTGAATTCCTTTAGGAATTACTAGGATCTAGAATCTAGGATACGTAGTAATTCCACTCATTATACATTCATTCAACCATACAAAAACTACAGATATTCGTAAGCGTATGTATACATGAAAAACAAGTACAAGTTTGTTTGAATTTCCTCTCTTTTACTCCTTAACTTACTCATTCGTACTCTTTACTGGCTTTCACACTGGAATTTTTCCATGATGGATTCCTTTCCAAAGATTCACAAACTTTTTATCATTTCCCGTCTCCTCTCTCTATTAATACGGCGCATGTTTTGTAAAATTTAAAGTGTAAGTTGTGCATTGTGCATGCACTAATATTTGTTACAAAATGCTTGACGGTCACATCTCGCATACTTGGAATTTTTCGTAGCAGAGTTTCTGGAGAATTTGAATTAATTCGAGACTTGACATATGTATGTAGCATCTGAATCCCACTTTGAATACGAATATGATTTTGAAATTGAAATTGAATTTTGAATCATAAACATTATGAGCAGAACCAAAATCGAAAGGAAATCAAAATTCAGATGACGACGATGACGTGAAGTTCATGGCGCAGATACGAGATACTAGATGCTAGATGCAGAGTAGATATGAGAGTTCTGATAGCTTCGATTTGATCTTTCATCCTTGTCCTTATACAGAATACAGTTTAGTCATTTGCTAATACTTCTACTTGTTGCTCTTCTTCTTCTTCCACTACTACCACTACTACTTGTACTTGTACTTCTACTACTCATCAGTACTCGGACAAGTTGTGGTTCAACTATTCAACTCACCGAGCTTACGTACGAGATTTCTATCTTGAGTTTTGAGTTTGAGTTTTGAGCTATCTCAGAACGAGAGAAACATAGAGAGAGGAAAAAGATGGGTACGTGTGTGAAATGAAATGTTACCGTGCAACTTTAACAAACGAATTTCATATTACATATCACATACGTCCACGTATTGAAAGTTGACTATTAGCTCTACTTTTTTTCATAATAACCATCTCCCAGCTCCCAATGTACTGTGTTCTGTGTACCGGTTCGGTATTACTTATTACTTATTATGTGGCTACATGTTGAACGTTGAAATAGGTGTTATAATTTCAACTAAATGAAATGAGAATGATACTGTATAAATGTATACTAATTGTATACGGGAGCAAAGATATACAGAACCAGAGCAAGTTTGATGTATCATTGTTATACGCCGTATTACGCCTTACAATTTTTCTACACATGTATTTAAATGCATAGGTGTATATACGGAGAATGGAGTTTTTTCTGAAGAAGCAACAAGTCAAGATGGTCAGATGGAAGTGGAAATGTGTTGAAGACATGTACGCACACATTCTACATTCTCCATTCTCCATCCTCACAAGTCAAAAGCAAATGGAAAAATGAAATGACTATTAAAATGAGAATGTTTTCCTTCCATCCATCTGCATTTTGCATATTGGTTATTAGACCATGTGGATATCAAGTATCAAGTGCATGTGTAATGTGTAACGTGTATGCATCTTGTCTATGGGTGGATGCATAATGACAATGGTTTACGTATGAGAATCTCCTATCTAAATTCTACAGTCTACGGTTTACAGTCTCAAGTCTACGGTCTAAAGTGTACAGTAGGGTGTCAGAAATCCAGCAACTCTTTTTATCGAACCGACATTCAACATTCATGCTCTTTTTAGTTCCATCTCTTCTTTTTCTTCTTCTTCGTCTCCTTCACCTTCTTCATTGTGTAATATACTCCCTGTCGTGTCCGGCATTCAATGCGTTTACTCAGTCGTCTCCTTTAGAACTTGGAACTATCTCACTCTTTCTCTTATTTTCTCTCCCTGTGTACAAACACATACACATATGTATACGTTGTATGTTGTTGAATGAGGAAAAAAACTATTCAGAATATCATTGACTCACTGTAATTAAGATGCTATGTGCATAAAGAACAAGCTATTAATCTATTCTCTTCGTCCCCCCTTTTTTTACTACTTCCACTTCCAACTTTCAACTGTGCCAACACAATAACACCAACAACCAAAAGTCAAACTTTAAATTTCAAACCATTAGACATTAGACAGTTGTTAAACTTTTTTATTCTTGATACTTGAGACTTGATACATTTCATAAACTTTGTTATTTTTTCCCCATTTTTGTAATATGTGAATTCTGATTTCAAACTTTAAAATTGATGAGTAAATCACTTAGCATTTTCAGGAATCTACCATCTACCCAAATAATTATGCAGATACTGGAAAAGTTTAGTGCATTTTTACATTAGATTCTTGCAGATTTCCTCACGATTGTATTATGGATTGTGGATTTTGGATTGCGAATTGTTGTTATTATTTCTCATTTCTTTTAAGAGTACTGTTTACGATTATTCAAGATTCAAGAGGACTTAGAAAGCGGAATTAATGTGTGTACAAAATGGAAGATGGAAGAGATGAAAAGAGAAGTGGAGTGGTTGAATTTTATTTTATGTTTGACAAAAATTTGGTTCCTATGATTTTCTTTTCTTCCGATGCCATAAATACTTGAGTCTTGAGCATGAGTGAGTAAAGTTAGTCAGCATTCAGAATTCAGCATGCACAAAGAATAAAGATAAAGATAAAAGTATGGAGGTAGAAGAGTGGAGAATGGAGAATACAGAGTTTTTAAAGACATGTATTAGGTATTAGGTAGAGAAATGCGTTGGAGAAGTGTACATTTTTTGTGGTTTCCCCGCCGAGCCTGCACAATTTTAAGTGCAAATTTTATTGGGATGGTATAAATTGAGATTGTGTACAGTGTACAGTGTGCAGGGAACAATACACAGGTCTCTTGTAGTTGTGTGTACGAGTATTAAGTATGAGTGTGTACTTGTTGTTTGGAGTTTGGAAGTTATATTATGGTATGGCATGGCATGAAGTATGCATTGAGCAAGTACAGTATGTGGGCAGAAATGTAGAGCTGGAAAAGTTATTGCTTTATGCAAATTACCTCGGGAATGTGAACAGGAATGGAAAGAATGGAATATGAAATTAAATGATTCATCCGCTATCCGCTCTATGCATAATGTATATACGTACTTTATAGTTGTGGATTGTGTATTATTCAGAGTTTGTTCTCAGGAGGAAGAACAACAAGAAAAATAGCAGAAGAAACATGCTCCAAACTTAACCAATCCAATTCTTTTCTATATGCAAATATCTACTTGAAAAGGTTGGATTGTCATTAATTCACATTTCACATGCTCTTTTCTATAATTTTCTACAGTAACTTTTGTTTTTTATCCGTAGGTTAAAGTTTTGCTCTAAATTATTATTTATTTTTATAATATTGTAATATTTATTTGGTTTGTGAAACATTTGAAAATGTTTTATAAATGAACCTGATTTTTGCATTTGGATGCGTTGTAAAATAAGTTTCTGCTCGTTTTTAAAAGCTTGGAGTTTTGACATGAAATCTATTTTTAAAACAGAACACATGAGAGTGTGCAGCATCAACCTCCTTTGTCATTTTATTTTTTTCATTTTTGTCGGGCCCGTCAACAAGTAGGTACGAATTACGAATTGAGAATTGAAGAATTGAGAATCGAGAACTGAGAAGGTTGAAATGAGAAACCAGAATCGGGTTTCAGGTTGGCTTGTTTTGTTTTGCAACGCTCTCGAGGGGGTCTCGCGTCTCAAGTCTCTAGCCTCGACGTATTTTAATGACATGCATGAAGAAACACGGTGCATTAAATAGAATCATCATGATTCCAATCCATCTCAAATCATTTTTCGATTTTTCAGTCTAAACTCTAAAGTATAACGTCGAAGTGAATCCAAAAGAGACAAAGAGGAGAGAACAGAGATCAAGAACCTGAGGCCACTTTTAATATTATTTTTAACTTTTTAAGGTCATAACCTTTAACAATATTTGATGTGTAAAAAATAAAATTCATGATAATGATAATTTTCCTTAACATCAGCTTCAAACGATGCCAAAAACGTTCACGACCGTTAAATCATAATGGCACAAGCCAAAAATGTACCAAGAAAATTCAAAAGAAACATTTTTACTACAAAATACATATTTATGTGTTGTGTGTTGTGAAAATTGGATCAGCAATATTGATTTGGTTCTGCTGTCGATTTTGGTACTTTGTAAACTGATCATTATAAAAAAGACGGAAAATTGTTCTCTTTCTGGTTTTGTTTATCACAGTCAGATAATGCGACACGTCTACATTCTTTAATCTGCAACAGACAACAGACGTTCAGTTGAACATGCAAACTATGAAGCATACAGTTTTTTAAATTTCTGGTTTTTTTGGAATGTCGAAATTTCAAATAAACAGAAAAATATGACAAAGCAAATCCTACAAAATTGAGACATGTCTAATGTCTAAGATAGAGCTTAAGGTAATTGCGATGTGTACTCGGTGAAAAAAACTGAACACCTTGAGACATCTGTGTGAGACGCCGTGTTCTACTATGAGCTGACAAAGACTTATGTTTTAACAATCTGGTAAGAGGGACTGCTGGCAAAGAAAGCTGAACGTTTTATAGTAGATATTATGTGCCATGTACATTTAATGTAAGATTACTTTCTCCAATGTGCATTTCTTACAGAACTAAATAGTGAAAAAGTCTTTATGCTACAGATATTACAGCACATTTCTGAGATAAATCATAGGTAAGAACTAAAAGACTTTAATTTTTAATTTCAAACTTAGGGATGGGGTCAGTTGTACACAAGTAATGAGAAATCGTAATGAAACATTTGTTGATTATACGACGGTTTGAGCTTTGGTGTGTGATGTACTTTTTACAAAGTATATAGCTATGCAATAACTTTACTTTGGTGACTGTATATTCTGTATCTGTTTCTTGATTAGATAAGACCACACTTCATACACAAAATAGATAATAAAATGATGTATTCTTTTACCATTACTAGTTTTACATTTAGCTCATTGTAGGAACTATATTATGTAGTTTATTACAAATTTTTTATCAGCTTGGCAGTATGTAGCGTTTGAAGGGGTTTTTAAGCATCAACAATAATATAATAACACTATTCTATTCTCGTTACTGGTATTGACTAGATTTAAAACTAATGTGATGAGCCAGCTTAAAATAATAAACCATGTACAAAGGTATCTTACAGAACATATGCGATATTTTTTCATATACCATATTTTACTTTATTCACCGTGGATATGTTGTACATTGTACATATACGTTACACACATAGAAAACGCATAGTCGACTTCAACAGCACATCTTTGTTTAGCTTTAAGGTAAAAGACAGGTATACTGAACATCTGTACAAAGTTGCCAGGCTTGTTGATTGCAAAGTAATGGAGAAATATATAGGTGTAGATAGTAGAACAGGGAACCAAAATTAATGCGTCTCCAATTTAAACTGATGTTTTAACCAAGTTATTTCTGATTATTTTATAATCTGTTTGTTGTTTTTTCACTTCCTATAGATTGTAAAATTTGAAATAACAAATAAGTTTGTGTAAATCCTCAAATATTTACTTGATACAAAATTTCACTCCTTATAAAAACATTGTATCATTTATATGTATGCGTTGCAATTTTTGTATGTACAATTTACTAGATTGAAAAACAAAAAAGGAGTAGGCCTACGTGCATAAAAATTATGTTGTCTAGTGCGGCATATGTAGAAGAGTACTTGACCAATTCTAACATGCCATATTCAAATTGCCTGACTCTATAAGTAAAATGTAAACCATATTAAGCTACGTGGGTCTCTGATTTCACACTTTGCTATCCTCATCAAATTCATTATCATTATAACTTTCTAACCTTGTGTTAGGATATGTGACATAATGAATATCGCGTCATGTCATGAAAGTAGAATTCAATTTCGAAGTTGTGTACAGGAAAAAAACCTATGAATTGGCAAGATTGTAATTGCTCTGTTACGAAAATATCTGGATTTATAAACGTATTTTTAATTTTGAGATTAGGATATTGAGCAAGCAGCAATGGCTGTTCCTTAAATTTAATTTTGTTAATTTAGCATTTTTTTTCGCAAACTCGTAGAGATTTGCTAGTAAACAGTCATATTTGATCAGACATGAATTGCACAAATAATTTCCAATTGAATACAAAACGTCATGATGTACAATTGTGGGGATTGCAGACGAGACTTGAAGATGTTTGTGTATTTCAGACTTCCGCGATCGCAATCATAATTTTGATTCCCATTTAAAATCGGCATTAAATGTTTTAAGTAGGAAAACGATAATGAAAATTCTGGGTATAAAAAATGGGACGAATTCTAACAGCTGCATCAGTCAATTGACAACTTCAACTGCCTACTAACATTTATCTTACTTATACAACAAAAAATCACCAACATCTAAAAAATCTCTAACGTACACCATAAGCTCCAAAGTCATAAACACCGATAAAATTTCACTAGTACAAGATATATAAAAAAAAGTGTACACTCTACCGTTGTTTACAATTTGTTTACTATGGGGAACAAATTTGTCTGTATTTGTGCATTTTTCCCGGTGTTGCTCATGGTCTTAACCTGCGTATCTGCGGCTCCAGAGGAAACTGTCAAAGCTTCTAACCACGAATCCCAGAAACTTTGCGGCTCAAAGTAATTTTAAATTTTAAAATTCGTGTTTTATAAAAAGGGTTGCAGAATTTTTCTTAATTGGTTTGTGTATTGATTATATTTTTGTAGATGGTGACGCAGAGGGATCAGCAAATAAGGATGATGAAATTAAAAATCAGATGCGGGGTAATAAAATTATTTTAATTTGTTTATGATTGATAATGCCTTTGAGAACGTTTTGGTGTAGCATAGTCGGTCAGCTTTGTTATTAGCACTCTAAATACAAATTTAAATCCATCACAATTGTAACCAAGAACTTAATAGTGCTGATGCTTTTTTTGTACAGAAATTATGTTTAACAGAAGTGGTACATTAAGTTCAGATGACCTAGAAAAAGCCATGGAAATTTTTCAATAAAAAATTGGCAGGTTCACGGATGAAGAATTAGGTAAAACATAGTTTCTGCGGCTAATTATTCTTCACCTAAAGCAACAATAGTAGCTTATATTACTTTGATCTCCTTTCAAACAACTAATTCTTTCTTGTGCTCATTTATTTTAAAGAGTGTTACAAGCTGTTCGGTGACGATTATCCCGAAGGTGGAGAATGTATAAAGAGTGCGATCATCCGTATTGCTTTTTATGGTTTTCTACTCTCTGCAACGAGTATGCCCTGCATCCTGCATCCTTGTAAGTACGCAAAGTGTTCTCACGAATGTTATCATTGTGGATAAGAACTAAAGGAGGGTGAAGACAATTGTGAAAACTGCCATTGTATTTTGTTTGACCCGTTTTGTGAAATTCTAGATGATTATTGAAGAGCACCGTTTTGATTGTTGAAAATAATCAACAGCATGAAAATAAATCATAGAAAACCAGTACCACTGCCAGGACCTTGCATTACTTAGATGTACTAATCATTTACACAGAGAATTTTACCTGCGGTGGTATGTCCTGCTGGACCAACCGCGCAATTCCATATATACATTGTGAATACACATCTAAATAGAGACGAGTGATGACTGCATTATTGTAGAAAACTTGTATATTTTAATCTTTTTTAAACATAGTTGGTCATTCGCATCCCGTATATAGAAATTACTGCTGTAGTTCTTCATAAAAATTAGCGATTAATTAAATTAGCTCATACAATCACGCTCTTACGTTGCTATAGTAACGTATTTCATGGGTCCGAGTACCTTAAATAAACTTCCACTCATTGCACTTTCTGCATTTTACATGCTACAAAAATACTACGAGCAAACAAGGTTCTTTTTAAAATGAACGCGACATTTTACATACATCACTTACCAAAATTTGCACCGAGGAATGACTTAAAAATTGTAGATAATATGTTGGAGCGACAAGTCTCACATCATTTATTTAAAATTTGTGTCTTCCTTGTTCCTTGAACTTTCCTCAAACCCTTGCGCGAAATGGGATTGTTCTTGCTCTGAATTTCCTTTTCCTTTAGCTTTTCATTGCCAGTTTTTTTGTAACAATTATTGACATGTGTTCACTCTTCAGTATTTGTATTTTATCGTAACTTTAAAAACTCTTTTATGTACACTAAAATCAATTTTCAGTAGATTTTTATCAAAAACGGTATCTTTGATTAAATTTTTAATGAGTCATGAATAATAATTATTATTGTAATTGCAATTTAGCAAGTTTATCTGTCATACGTAACTTTATACTTTCTGTACATAATATAAACATACACTTATACCATATTCCGTACATCTTGCACATTAGTCATCCCTAGGCTTGTGAATTGTGAATGAATTAAAAAGGTAGTACAAAGTACAAACGTAAGCACGATATGCATTCATGATAGCCCATAAGCTTATGTATACACACTGTACACTGAATATTGTACATTATACACTGCACAGAGTGCAGAATACAAAACAGAACAAAATGCAATCATTTATAGGTTCTGGAACTAATCGATACTGATTAATTATCCAAAAGCTTTACCTTCACTCATTCAATTCATTTCATATCCCCGTATATCTACAATCCACATAGTTGGATCAGGGACGTGGGGCATGGGAAAGTGGAATAAAAAAGGTATACAGCTGGAGAGAAAGTAGAGAGAAAAGCCTCATGTCTTGTAACTTGTAATGTTGTCTGCTTGCGTTTGTGTAAAAATGCTGTTCCAGTATCAATAGTAATTGCATGTAGATTATAGATACTTTCGTAATCAAAACTGCATGTAATATGCGGCCAAACCTCACCATTTGTACTCAATTTAAAGTATATTATGCATTCTCGTCATAATATTATATTGTATATTATTGTACTCACAAAGTTTTACGAAGGCTGAAAGATAGCTAAAAAATTTAGTAATAAGTTCATAGAAGAATTTTAAATATGCATGCAAATACTTTAGGTAATTTTTTTGTCTTTATTTGCATAGTTTATTGTTTTACTTTTGAATTTTTACAACTTGGTCTGTAGATTGTTTGTAATTAGGTTTTTATGATTATCATTGCATGTTTTCAACAATATTTGAGTTTTGGGTGGCGTAAAGTGTTGTGTACGCTGTAAACATTTATTTCCATGTCTAGAGATCCGGTGTCCGGTGTCATATTGTAATGCATAATGTGCTAGCTGATAAATGTCAAAGGGAATCCTGAAGGTTACAAAAGGCAACTGCACACTGTACATTGTGCACACTATACGTAGTCGTTTGACATGGAAAATTCACCCAGTTCTGAACGCAAAATCAGTAGGTATTCCCAGTCCTAGCAGAATCTGTACAGTGTTGGCTTGTCAACGCCAAAATCTAAATGTCAGCTGCCAACAACTGAAAATAAGGCGAGTACATCAGGCCTCTGTTGATACTGTTTTGCTGTAAACATGTGTGATGTGTGATACAAAAAATAAAGAAAAGTAAATGAAGGAGAAGTCAGTTTTGATGAAATCCCATCTTTTTCTTTTGATATCGTAAGGTAAGCGACAAGAGGAATCATGCAAATATTCTTGCTCCTGCTCCTGACACGTTTGACTATCTGATGGCCTTTTTGTAAACGCCGTATGAATATTTAGATAAAGAATAATGATAGGTCTTAAAATACCATGTGCAACACTTAGAGATATTTACCAAAAGTCCACACGGGCAATTTTGACACTGTGCATATTTAATGACTAATGATTGTGCATCAGCTGTGTACAGTGTAGTTACTTGCAGTTGTAGTTTGTAGTTTGTACTTGACGGAAATTTAATTTTGATGGTTGGCATACTATTATCATCATGTCCTTTTGCATTGCGGAAAATGATGAATGCATTGAAAGTTGAGTCGGATGATTTTGTCCATAATCTATAAGCGATACAAGATACAAGATATTGACTAAGGTGATTTCAACATTCAACTGGGAACATTTCAGGTCTCGTGAAGAGAACTAAAATCGACGATTTGAAATTTGAAATTGCATAGTAAGAATTCAAGGTTCAGCCAAGTCAGTGTACATAATAAATGGTGTATTATGTACTTATTTCAAAACATTTAGAAATTTGAATTTTAAATTTACTGTCGTCATATCCTGTGCAATGTGTACGTTTATTATGGATTATTGTACACATTAAATTCCACAAAAACAGTAAGTGGAAGATTATTTATTTATTTTTTGGACATATAAATTGAAGCGAAATTCTGCACACTCTGCATTTTGGCTCTCTAATTTTTTATACAAGAAAAAAGGTAAAACATGCAAAACTTTCACTTTTGCTTATTCCTATTTCTCCTCATTGTTACAAGCTACAAACGAGTATAACTTTGTGTACAAGAAAGTTGAATGTTTTCTGGGTGACAAACATAAAAAAGATAATGCTTTAAACAACGAGCTGTACAAAGTAAACCAACAAAGTGACCTTGAAAATCTTGGAATGAAAAATGGGTCAGTTTTTGTGTAATTGCTTGGAGTAATTACAGAAAATTGAAATTCTTCCGCTCATGTTGTAATGACATCAGAAAACACGATTGTGTGGTTTCTTAGGTACAATTTTAGTTTCAGTACGTGTAAATGTTTTTGTTTGACAGGTATTGTCAAAGTACTTTACAAGAGTAAAATGAAAGACGTGTAACTGTCATGAGTGTGTGCACAAATGTCTGTCAAAGTTATACATATGTACCGGCCTTCAATTGCAGAATTGCAGAACGTATTGAAACCAAATAGCGTCATACTAATAAAAGTATTGCATGTGTACAGTGTAATGTTCAGTGAGTAGGAGCTGGAATACATTTCTTCATGTGATGTTGTCAACTACAATGCCATGCTCCGTATGAAATGTGGCTTACGCATGACGGACGACGGAAAGACACGAAAATATATTTCTAATGTCCAACGTGTACAATGTACAGTGTGCAAAGCATAACTTTGTAACTCTGCTCATCGGAATAAATGTTCGGTGTATAACGTTCATCCTTGAAAAGTCTAGTGTCTAGTATTGTGGTCAGTGTCCACGAGAGTGGATCGTCCATTGTCCATTAATTTAATTTAAATTGGTTCAACTCCACTAATATCCTATTCTTTTCGTGTTTTTAATAGTTTTCTAGTTTTATTCCCTGTTAATTTAATATGGTTTATTCAAAAATTTGAAACTAGTGAAGTTGCACCAGATCCGAAGTTTTAGTGCTAACGTGCATCTTTGGATTTCATTGCTTCTTGCACAACATACACCAAGTGTTTTGTAAAAAAGGAAGCGAAATTGATATTTGTTTTTATTTCTGTGTTTGACCAATTTATTTGATTATTTTCAAAGGCAGAAAATATTATTGTTATTGTTACTTTTGAAAAATATGGGGTAAAATTCATGCTTAATTATTAAGTTGTGAGGAGCGGCTAATATAATTCCAAAGTGATCGAAGCTGTTTCCTCTGTGGAAAATAAACTCGTAGCGCTTTGCGATATGAGTGGGAAGGAGGAAAAAGTGCATAGTGATAACGTAGATAGAAATGCAACTAGTGATCCTGAATCAGCTTCAGAAGATGATTTAGAAGAGATTGTTACAAAATCCATTGAGGAACAAAGAGATATTAACCCAATTCCAGCTCAACTTCATCATCATCACATTCAAATCATTCGAGAATATCCAGCATGGACTGAACCCAAAATCCCGACTGCTCTTGTCCCAAATTCAGACTTTAGTTCAAGCTATACAAATTCAGAATCCGAATCAAATAATCATACTCAAAGTCACACTCTAACACAAGCTGAAATAGATGCTGGACACAATCAACTGAACAGTATTACAAGTCATAATAAAAAACAGGATTTACTCAATCAAAATATTCTGTATCAACATTTCATTAGTCAACTTGGACCCATCAACTATGAGATGCCGGGTAAGAATCAACTCTATTAAAACTTTGTCAAAAAATACCGGTTTTAAGCATGTGTATTTAAATTTTAAGTACTCATAGTTTTTATTATAGTAAAATCTGCATAATACAATAAAATAATACGCAGATCATCAAATAAATTGCCTCGTGGAACAACATCCAACGCCGTTTTCGTTTCCATGGTATTTACATGTTAATTATATGAAAGCTCAAAA
>JAQGBH010003723.1:0-18942 GCA_034698265.1 Sminthurinus aureus
GTAAAGTACTAAAGTGTCATCTATGTACTAGGCGCGGAATTACATGTTCACACACTTTTAAATGAGAGTGTTGTTTTCTCCCTACTACACATAGATGGCACTGTAGTACTTTACAAGGGAATCAATTGTGGTACAAAATTAAAAAAGCATAAGTTGAAAGGGCTTAAACATCACTTAAATTAATAATTAACATTTGACATGCTTCATAAGTCCCTAAATATGTTCTTCCGTCATTATTTCCTTAATTGGAGTCTTAATTATAGATAAAAGTCAATAGTAAAATGAGTTGTGCAGTTTCAGCACACTTACACAGAGGAAATATGTATTACAATGCATTTTCCCATAAGCACACTTAGCCGATGAGTGAGCACACTTAGCCTGTTTCGGGTGTAAGTGTGCTGGTCTTGCGTTAACTACTTTGTCGTTTAATTGTAATTAAACTGTTTTACGTACAACTTTGAGATTTTGTACATAGAATCTACATGAACTGGAGATATCATTAGACCCAAAGATCGTTATTTTTTGTTTGTTTTTCCCTGGTTAATTTATAGTTAAAGTTTGAAATGAAAAAATATGAGCACACTTACCCACTTTAACCCTATATGTTATAATAAAACTTATGATTAGTACTTTGTTGTTACTCTGCTCAATATTTTTATCTGTGATCATTGTACACTGTATATTGTAATATAAATGTTTTGGAGTTTATACTGAAAAAGACTAAAAATGATATCCATGCAAAATTTAAGACAGGGGTGATGAACTCGGCTGTAAAGATGTGTAAAAATTAATATCCGTTTCCTAACTTCAGAACAAAAAGGTATGTAAATGTAACAACAGTAATAATTAGCAGATATAGTTTTACATGCACTAAATACTATCTGTAAATCCATCGCAAAAATGATACGAAGAAGAGGATGTAAAATTTGAACTATGAAAAGTCATTCAAAGGTTGAGTATCAGATACAAGTACATAAAAAATTAACGTGTACTGCGTGTATATAAAGTATAAATAAAATGTCACCTGCCAAATCACATTTGTGGTTTTAATTTGATATTTGATTTCCACATTCCAATGTGTTGAACCATAATTCATTCATCGCCGTAGTCGGTGAATTTTTGTATTCTGTACCTGTTTTGTACGTCAAACGTGCTGGATGGATTTTAACTTTTAACCACACTCTTATTTTGTGAATTACTCAATTCTCATGACTTGAAGTCCAAGACAAAGACAAAGACGAGTCACGAGCGGAAATGTGTGGATTATTTTATACATATCAGACTGCAATAATTGCAATTGTTGTTGTTGGAAATAAATTTGAATATTCTTTCTTTGTGTTCCTAAGGAAGTCTGCTCAGAGTCCAGAGTTTACTGGTTGTTTTGCTGCACTCTGTTATAGTACTGGGTGACACTTACTCAAAGTTAAAGGAAAAAGCCACAAAATTCATAAGCACTTGCGGATGCATTTTTGTTTGTATTTTACAAAAAATTATCAACATATTATTTTATTTCGTATCTTCATGTTCAATGCTCAATGTTCATCTTTGCGAGAAAAGTACTGTTTCCTGTTCTGTTCACATTAGAGATCCCACGAGGGCATAAAACAAGGCCTCGTTTATGAACGGGGATTCTTCGAGGTTTCCTCGTATGAAAAAGTCAATACGAGGTCTGATTTTCTTTTATAATTTCAATTATGAAAGTTGTATGTATTTCGGATTCAATTTTCAATTTTATGAAAAAAAATTTAAACAAAATAAAAACCAGTGGAAACTGAATTTTTACAATAAAAAAATCCAAAACCTCGAATAGAACTCGAATTCAAAGTTTTCACCAACGAGGCCTCGTATTTTGTAGTAAACTGAAAACCTTGTTTGTAACGAGGGCAACAAAACCTTGTTTGTAACGAGGGCAACAAAATTGAAGCTGGGATCTCTAGTTCACATGCCATTTACCACATGTACAAGGTACATAAGAGGGCAGTATTCTTAAGAATAGTTGTGTCAAAATACTCGGGTTCAGGATCCATTTGTGACGGTAACAAAACACAAGTCACACAACAACACCATTATGCAGACTTTATATTTTATATTTTATGAATATTACATGAATCATGAATCAAAGTACATGATTCCCTGTTTAAAATAAATGGTGGGTGATATGGGTGAGAATTTCAATTACTTTGTTATAGATGGAGACATTTTATAAATAATTTTGGGTCTGTTAAATCTGTAACTTGTGACATTAATAAGCGAGAGAAATTGCAGTGTATTCAGTATTCATAGTTTCTACTGTATTGTGTTCCAGGTTCCAGCCGTATCTCTTTCATAATACAAGTCGTTGTCTTCAAACTTCAAACAGGTGCCTCAGATAAAAGGACAGAAGACAGAATACAGAATGTAGTCAAGGCAAGACAAATAAAATGATACAGTCAACAGTGTGCATTTTGAATATGATGTGAGAGAAAAAGAGAAAACCCTTGACTGACGTGGCTGATTTCCGATTCTTTTCAAAGAAATTGAAATCATGTTTTATATTTATGTTTTCATACTTAATACTTGAATCTTGAGGCTTGAGTCCTACATATGTCTAAAGTCTGTTTGTGTACAACTGTACAAGGAAAGTTTGGGAGTTGGGAGTGAACGTATTATTTAAGAAGCTAGCTTTTCTCAGCAGGAGGTGTTTGAGAAAAAGGAAAAGAGATTCGAGTTAAGACGTCATTATCTTCACATCAACATGAACCAACTACCAAATTCTGATTCTTTTTCTACATTTCTCTTATACATATTTTTATTTATCTGAATTTCTGAAGATCTGTCAGCCATCATCCAATTCAATTCAACTTCAACTCTAATCTACATTGTACATTGTACACAGAATTCTAGTGTGATGCTATCCATCTGCTTCTAGATCCTAGAGTCTCCATTCTGGCTTCTGGCTTCTGGCCATGCCCAATCAAAGATCAAAGCGTAACCAAGGGGAGAAGATAGAAAGACATATAAAACATGATAAAACTATACATGTTATGTACCTTTATTTCAATTCTCAATTCCCAATTGAAATCACTTCTCACTTCTCACCTTTGAACAATGGTACACTGATACACTGACGTACATCCGAGTAAAAACAACCTAAAATCCAAACTCCAACAATACAGTAAAATAGGCCACCAACCAACCAAATACCAAACACAGGAATCAAATCTCATCCGGCATTCCCAACTCTTTTACAATTGGAAAAAAATACTCTAGTTTTTCTTTTGATTTCAAGCTTAAGTTGGGCACTTATAGATTCTAGATTCTAGATTCTAGACTGAATACTAAATTACATGCGGAATACATATATGCTTAATTCCAATGAGACTAATTATTACTAATTACTTAGCATGTGATTTATTTCTTGTGAGTAGAGAGTAGAGTGTGAAATATCTGGACTTGCACCATTAAATCTGAATACAATTCCTTCTATTGATAATAATTGATAATTGTTAATCAGCCAAAGAGATTAGAGAATTCATCTCAATTAATAAGTAATAGTAATAATATTTTTACTACATACTCGTTTATCCTCATAAAAAAACAAGTGTGAGGCTGTTAGCACCGCGTCAATTATTAGTACGATATTACTATTCACAACATAACCTGATGATAATTAAGTCCGTTTCCGCTCTGTAGAAATTAAATAGAGTTTCCTTCAGGTAAAAAATAAAAGGAGATGTAAACTCTAAGCTCAAGGTTGAAAATGCTGTAGTGATAATTAGCTTATCAACTACTAGGACAGTCGGAAGAATTAAAGAGAAGGGGAAGGGCGGGGGAAATTGACATGTCTTTAAATAGGAATGCTGGATGTCGGATGTCGGATGTTGAGGTTGGATATTGTAGTTGAAGAACCAGGCAACGTTTGGTAAGCTAGAGTTTAGACTTTGGAGTTTGGAGTTTTTGAAGACAAAAGAAGAGGCAAATGTCGAATGTCGAATGTCGTCATTACCATGATGAGCATCAACGTCAAATTTAATGAGGGAAAAGAGAGGAATTTATTTTACTTGAGTCTCGAGTCTTGAGATTGAGATTTACCTGGTATTTAGTATTTCTTCTCGACTGTTCAGAGCTCAGTGCAAGACTCAAGACATCAACTCGTCAGTGCTGAGTTTAGTTGAAAGTTGATGTGACCGTGTCTATTATTTCAGGTGATGACTTTTAAATGTACTTTCAGCTCTGGTTCTGACTCTAATTATACTTTGTATCTCGTATCTCGCATCTCGTATACCGTATATACACAATGAGGAAAACAAGGATTATGATCAACTGCATCCACATTATTATTAGATATTAGACCCTCGTTTTCGTTTCCCCGTCATCCCTGAATCCCTCACTTCACACCGCATCGCAGTCGCTGCTCCGAGAAGACCGAAAGATAGACAACAGAATTAGATACTTGGTTCGTCTTTTAGTGTTGAGTCGGACAGTTGATAAATTAAAATGTAACACGTAATATTCATTGCTCAGTGGACCGGATAGTTGATAGTAGCAGCAACAAAACCGAGTGGGCTTCAATTTAAAATTTAAACCATGGCTTTTCATTTCTCATTCAGCAGTTTGAGTGATTGCGCCTACAATCTACAATGTAGCACTCATAAAGACAACATTTATATTTTATCAAATTGTACGATATACGATACAATGTTCGGTAATCGTTAATACAAAAGATATAATAAACTATAAAATTTGCAGAAAACCTAAGACAAAATACAAAATACACATGATTCCTGACTTTTAAGCTGTAGCTTGTAAATTTTGCATAGGAAGAGGAGAAGAGAATAGAGAACAAAACAAGCCCCTGCTTTTCTCAATTATATTTTTTCGCTTTACACTTTACGTACAGCTACAACGAGCGGAAAAGAGGTAAGATGGGAGACGAGATTTAATGGTTTGAATGAGAATCCAGTTTATTTTCTAATTATTAGATGCGCGCTCTAAATTCTAATTCGCTGAATGTATCTTGAGCATACGAAGCATGTATGATATAAATACTCTGTATAATTTGGAAAAATTGAGGCATTGGATATCAATTTATTTTTGATGTATGGTCCTCTGGCTTTATGGTGAATTGGAGGGGGAGAAAAATCTACGTAAAATCCGAAAACTCGTTTTTTCCTAATTTTGGCGCCAGTGGAATTTCATTCCGCTATCCGGAATTCATCGGTATTTTGAATTTTTTTAACTGTATATACCAAAACTCGAAACAGAAAGAATAAAAACTGCTCATGCATAATGCATAATGGAAATAATGGAAATGCCATAAACTTTCATCCGCTATCCACTCCATGTGCAATATGCTATTTACAAACAAAATATTATTGCCCGTTAAAACTTGATCCGGCGTTTGTTTGAACCAGCATTTTGTTTTGTGTTTTGTATTGTATTAATTTTTTCGTCAGTAAACAGTAGATTTCTGTTAGTAAAATTTACCAGGTTTTCTACCTGTCAAAAAATTTTTGACTGAAACTGCTCACAATACAAAGACCATGGAGCGCTATACCATCAATGCCCAGAGGATGGACACTGAAAACGACCTGACACCAAAGTGCCCGACAGGTGGCAAATGTAAAATTCCCGCCGCCCTTAAAAAGCTGGATGAAAACTCTACGATTCTTCTCCAGCACTTGGTGTTCCTGCCCTCTGACGACTTTGGAATTGACTTTCAACTGATCCACGAAATATTTGAAAAGCGGAAATTTCCCTACAACTATTCCGAGAAGGCGGGCGATTTCAAGGGGTTTGAATTAACTGAGGATGATCTCACATCCGCCCTTTCACTTCTTGACGCCCAAGGACTAATTAAAATATTCAGGAGTTTCATTCAAAACCGGAAGCAAATGCACGTCAAATGTCCAAAGTGTTGCCTCGCGGCGCTGGAACGGGACAAGCCAGATTTGAATGATTACGCAGTCAGCCTCGCTCATAATTTAGCCCGCTATGCTGAAGAAGCTGGGATTGATAATGCTAATGAGCTGGAAGTTTCCGTCCTTTTCCTCGCCACACATCAGGCTCTCAAGGCAAGAAAATGGCCTCAGAGGTCAATTGAGCAGTCAATCTTGTTCCTACTCAACATGTCCCGGAACTTGGAAAGCGAGAGATTGGCGATAACCCCAGAGATTTCTGAGTATTTCCAACAACTTTCCAGTGAGGAGCGGGAAAGATTTGGAGGCGAAATAGCCGCCTTTAAAACCACAAAGCATTATTACAAAGAAATGTGTTCTTTGGTCTCCTTTGACCATTCGGGTGACGAGAAAATTATTCGACGGAGGTCTTTTGGCAACTGGATCTTGGAGAATGTCATCAAATATCCAAATTCACATGTGCTACTTCAGGCGGCGCACATTGCGCTCGCACGCCTTCAAATGCATGTAAGTGCGATATTTATATTTATTTATAGCGAACATAAAAACAAAAAAAAGTACTTCAAATTTTCAGGTTTTAAAAACTTTTCCTTTTGATTTCGCATTTTCAGGGTCGTCTTATTAAGCCCTCGGAGGAAATTTTAAAGTGGGTTGAGTCGTATCGGGGCAAAGCCTGTGAGCAGATTTTACTCTACTGCATCCTTGCAACTTGGGAAAATCCGGAGGAAGAGAAGGAGGAGGAGCAGTGGCATGAAAAACTTACAAGGATTTTCCTCGAGGAGTTTATCAAGAAGCTAAAAGATTGTGAACAAACGGATGCCCATGGTTTGAGAAACTGGTGGGAAACTCTGGCAACTTTGTTAATTGTAAGACCCTCATTTTAGTGTTTTTTACAGAGTTTTTATATTAAGGGATGCTTAAAAAATTCCCGAGGATGAAAATGAAAATGTGCCGCTAGAGGGCGCCAACTAAGGATGTTTTCAAGTATTCATCATTGATCATTGCCACGGTTTAATTTTTTTTGCACTTTGCTGTACAATAATTATTATAGTACAAAAGTCGACCAACGACAATCAGTTTTATGAGATCGTCCATTGGTGTGGAATTTTTTCAAGTGGCATCCGCTTGGTGTTGCTGGACGTGGCAGGAGAAATATCAAGACAGGCCAAAATGGATTCGGGACCGAGTTCATAACATGACCAGACAGATTTTGAGTAGGCCAAAAATACAAAAAATCTCTGTATTTTCATATCAAGTCAAAATTTTGTAATTTTGCAGATTTTAGGAATTTTACGGTACAGCAAAAAAAAACTCCATTTTGTTTAATTTGAACCTGTTTCTAGGAATTCCAAAACTGGTGTTGGCTGACGAGGAACCTGAATATCAAGAAGAGTATAAAAATGTTGGCTACTTTGTAAACCACCAAGAATTTGTCCAGTTTTGTTCTGCCGTGATGGTGAATATCGACATTTGTGTCGGACCAGAGAAGGTAAATTAAAACATGTGTAAACATGAACATTGAACATGGCCATTTGCATGACATTTCACATACCATTATTGAAAAGTCATTAACCTTGACCCTTGACCTTGGATTTCTTTCTTTTTTGTTTTAGTATGGCACTGGTGCTTGGATCACTAATTACTACTGTGAGGTTTTGGGGCGAAATCGTCTAAAGTTTTCAGAAAAACATTGAAAAAATTGCAATTCAAAAATAAGACTGAATCCAATTTTGACTTTTTGATTTCAGACATTTTTTGTAGAGTGTTTCGTACAAATGTTGATGCAAGGAAATTTGTGAAACATGTCATTGATTTTGGTACTTTGGACAAGCTGAAGCTCCTTGCTGCTGAGGTGCAGACCCAAGTTCTTTTCGAAAAGGTATAAATAATTTACCTTTTACCATACCAAACTACTCATTACTCACTAACCAGCAAAGAAAACGAGTACAATATTATAAAAATTTAAAAGAGATGAAGCAAACCTAAAACCACAAAACCTCCAGTAAAAATAGAACTTTGATTTCTTTTAGGAACGAGTAGAAGCAATTTACAATCTGTTTTTGATTGTCGCTGTCCTCTACAATCGATTACTTGTGCCGGATCCAGAAATTATCACTGACTTTGAAATGGACTACAGCTTTTTAGATAGCAGTAATGATGAAAGCGACAGTGACAGTTGGAGTGACGGTGATGAAGATTCCAATAAAGATAAAACTCATGTCGGTTCTTCGACAAAAGAAATGGCCAAAGGTGAATCAATGAAAGAAGCCGCCCAAGCCTTAGCTGCGAACATAACTCCAATAAACTCCGAGTTATGGGACAACTACCGCCACAAAGCCGAATCAGCGACAAAAGATGGCGATAAAGCAGAATCGTCGAAAAAAGATGGCGACAAAGCAGCGTCGTCGAAAAAAGATGGCGACAAAGCAGCATCGTCGAAAAAAGATGGCGACAAAGCAGAATCGTCGAAAAAAGATGGCGCTAAAGCAGCATCGTCGAAAAAAGACGGCAACAAAGCAGAATCGTCGAAAAAAGATGGCGCCAAAGCAGAGTTATCGAAAAAAGATGGCGCTAAAGCAGAATCGTCGAAAAAAGATGGCGCCAAAGTAGAGTTATCGAAAAAAGATGGCGCTAAAGCAGTGTTATCAAAAAAAGATGGCGCTAAAGCAGAATCGTCGAAAAAAGATGGCGATCAAGCAGCAACGTCGAAAAAAGACGGCAACAAAGCAGAATCGTCGAAAAAAGATGGAGAAAACGCCGAATCGTCGAAAAAAGATGGCGCCAAACCTAACCGCCCTAAGAACCCGCGCAAGAAAAATAAGAAAAAAGAAGAAGAGGAAGAAGTCATAGTCTACGACGTGAAGAGCATGCACAAAATGCAATCTGTTCTTGTCACCCTGGCAAAAGATTTGGAAGTTGCTCTAAAACATCCAAAAATGAACTACCATTTTTTTCTCAAGTACAAATTTATTGGAGCCCGAGAGTGAGTTTTTTTCAAAATGTATAATTTTTTTCTCACATTTTTTGCCAGGTTTTACCAAAACTTTCAAAAATTTGACTATTCCTTAATTTCAATGTTTTATTTTATATTTGTCCACTCTTTTACAGAGAATGTGACAATCATAAAAGGATCTTGGAGTTTTTCGAGAGAAAGTACAAGAAATTCTCTTCCTATGGTTCACCAGACAGCGAAACGCCAACGAAAACACAAGAAAAAGACGAAGTCACACCGGCGGAAGAACGGTCCGAGAGACCAGAAATGGAGCCAATTTCAGTGGAAGATCCAAAATTGGTAGAGCTTAAACTTGACATCTTACGTGTTGTAACAATAGTGTCTAAAATTCGACAGGGAATTGAGAAAAAAGTTCAAGCTGCTGAAGACAAGGCAGAAACAAATGAGTTCCCATTCGAATTTTTCAAGGAAGACGAATAAAGTCATGAGTCACGCAAAATGATGCCCATGAAATTGACTATAGTATTTCCACTAATTTTTCTAATACTATTTAACAGTTACAGATTAACCGTTTAGCATTTGGAATTTGACAAAGAGTTTAGGGCTCTTGTTGTTGTGCATTAAAATTTTATAAAAAAGATGATAAGTTTGGAATAAATTTCCCACTGCAATTTGAAAATCATTCCGGACTGTAAACCATTTTAAACTCGCCAACCACAAACATTTACATTTTAGAATTATAAAGAAAATTCTGTAAATTATTTTACATTCACCGTTTCATTTCCAGTCCAAATTTCAGTTGACTCACCTTTTATATGTCAAAATAAATATGAGAAGCCTTGACGGAAAATTTCCTTTAAACTGCTCTTTCATATTTATATAGGATGAAAATGTGTATATACATTGATTATTGGTTTCTTAAAAAAAGAAACATAAGAAGATGAAGGTCTACCGAAGGGATCCAAAGGGATGGTGCAGAAGAAAAACTCCTTGGGGGAAAATGATCGTTTACTTACTTCATTCATCTCGTATTTATTTTTCCATGATTTTCCTCTTTATCTTAGGTAAAGGAAAAGTGCTTGGTTATAAGTATATACACAATACGCAAACAGCAAAACAAGCCCTTGCTTTTCTCAATGATCGTTTTTCGCTTTACGCTTTACACTTTACGTACAACTACAACGAGCGGAAAAGAGGTAAGATGAGAGACGAGATTTAATGGTTTGAATGAGGATCCAGTTTATTTTGTAATTAGTAGATGCGCTCTGAATTCTAATTCGCTGAATGCATCTCGAACATACGAAGCATGTACGATGTAAATACTCTGTATGATGTGGAATAATTGAGGGAGAGAGAAAAACGTTTTGTCATTTAATAATGCCGTGTCTTTAGAATAAGAAGGATTGAGATTTGAGAAACAAGAACAAGAAAACTTACCATAAAGATTGTAGACTGTACGTTGTACATTGTAAATTGCAGATGCAGTAAATTATGAATGGAAGATGCAAAATGTATCATGTGTGATATGTGATATGATGAATGGGTTGAATTTCTGGGCGGGATGATGCAAGTGTGTATTGAAATTTGAAATGTCCCCGTGGATGCACGACGGGTGTTCAGTGTTCAGTGCTCAACAATCATCTCCAAACTCCAAACTGTGACCTTTGACTTTTTCATTTTTGACACTTTTTTACACACAAATATCCTGTATTATTATTTGATCGGAATAGAAGTAAAACGATAGAATAGAGATGAAGAAAATTTCTTGTTTTCGTGTAAAAAATATAAATTCCCACCAAAAACTACCATGATAATAATAATAATAATTATTATTATTATTATTACTTTAAAATCTAGAATCTAGATTCTGGATTCTGGTCATTAGTCATTGCATTATTAAAGTTTACAGAATCCAAGTAGAAAGTCTGATTTGAATGTATAATGAATTATGAAGACGTGAGCTGTGAGCATTCACATTCTTAATTCGTAATCCACAATTCATCCTAAAAATCATTCACAATTTATGAGTACTTCATTTTGATTTTTGATTTTTCTATTCTCTAATTACATTTTACATTTGTTATTCGTCATTCGTATTCGTTAGTTCCTTACATTTGTAAAGAATCAAACGATACTTCATTTTGAATATCGAGACTCGAGTCTCGAGAGTCTGCTCGTTATTCTCCCCGTCTTTTGCCTTTTGCGTTTTGTATTCTGTATCCACCATCTGTTTAAAGAGTGATAGAAAAAATTGTGTAATTGGTAATTGAGGTGAGATTAATTAATTTTGTGAGTGTGGTTGACATTTGAAATTAAGAGCACTAATTTAATCAGCTCAGGTTAACAACTTTTCTCTTTTTCCTCCTTTCAACTTTGAAGATATTAAAGAACATCAAACGCTCTTTTGTTAATCATGTTAAATGGTAAATGGCTTGAGTTTTGAGTTTTGAAATGGAGATTCGATATTCGATACAGATTTTACAGTTTGGAGTTTGGAGTCAAAGCGAGTGGAGTGTAAAATCACTTGAAGATAAATTGGATGAAATTTTCTTGTTATTGATGTATTTTGCAACTCTCAAATCTTCAATCTGCAATCTCCAATAATTTGTATACCAAGAGATATAAAAATTAATCACTATTTTTTATACTCAAGTGTTGTGCTTTGTCTTTGGTAATTTACATTATTTCGTGAAATAATTTATGACCAGAATCGATTGGATTGGATTGGAAGAATGAACTCTTTTTCTCGCTCGAATCTTGAAAATGCATTCAACAGTATGATTATTTTTTCTACATGTTTTTTCTCATGCTGATTGTTTCTCAATCACACTCTTTATCATTTTTTTTGTTATTGCACTGGTTTCTTTAATAAACGTTTCTAGTCAATAATAATTTATGACAACGTACATACTACACTCAAAATGCCATCAAGTTGTGAAAACTACTTAAAATCAGATACTTTGTACTTTTTTAAGTTGTACAGCTTTTTTCAACACAGATTTTACTTTGAAATGTCTCCACTACAAAATTTTTTTAAGGCTGTAAAAAGTAAAAAGATGAGCAAACTGTGATAAAATGATTTAGAAAACAACAAAATATTTTTCCGTCTTTTTTACATAAAAAAAATCTCAAAGCTCAAAGCTCAAAGCGTACCATGGAAAATTTTTCCGTGATTAAATGTATTTTTAGAATAAATGGTTATTTTTTGAAATTTTAAACCATGAATCTAATACCAACTATAAATAATTGTAAAAAAGGAGCAATTTGGAACTTGAGTAATTTGAAAAATCACACATAAATCATGTGGAAAATTTTGAATTTTGAACAAGGCAAAGTGCAAATACATTCATGAGTCATAAATCATGACTTTAAACGTGCAAGAGTAAAGCCATCTCTTGGCAATTGACAATGACAATTTATATTTGATAATGAGCTATTTTTTAATGATCAATTAAAACAAATAACTAAATATGTAGATTGTATATTTTCTATATCCTATATGATTCTAGATTCTAGATTCATAAAAACTCATGTCTGTTTTCTATTTTCGGCCCACACTTGAGACTTGAGATATGTAATAGTTTTGACATTCAATATGAAATATGACCAAAAAGAAAATAATATTAGGTATGCAAAATGTAAAGAATCCAGCTACTTTTTATGGAATGGATGGATTTTAAAGTTGAAAAAAAAATTTGCAATCATTTTCTGTCCTTGTCCATCTCAATTTCAATATAAATTGAGCAAAATCCGTCATCTCAAATCTCAAATTACATAGTCCAACCACACAACAATAACAATAGTGATACAATAGAAATCCGGATCTGAAAGTGGGAAACGGAATAAAACTGTTGACTATACAATGTACAGTAAAAAAAGTTACATACAATGACCAGACTCTTGTACATTTTACATGGTTGTGTAACTGACAAAACTTTGACGGACATTTGATATTTGATATTTGATATTGGATGGTCAGCGATCAGCGATGGAGGTGCTCCCTTCGCTAAACAGAACTTCACACTCCACATGATAAACTATTACACCATGAACCATGAAACATGAAAAATAGAGAGTAGAGTAATAAGTAGTAAGTAGAAAAATCAGGGAAATACGGAGAAAGGGGGAAAAGGAGAAGGGAAGAGAGAGAAAAAATTGTTCCCTGTGGTTGTTTTCATCCAGCTAATTTTTAATTAGTGAGCGGACCCAGTCTTGACTTTGAGTCTGAATCTTGAATCTCGAATCTCAGTTTGTATTTTGTATTCATTGGTGACTGACCACGACACGACACGACACGACGGACGGGACAGGACATTTCAAACTTCGTGGAAAAATGTACAGGATAATGATTGCACTTTTGATATTTAATGAGAATATCAGGTTAAAAATCATTATAAATACGGATTACATTTCACCACAAAACTACTGTATTGAGTAATAAGTATTGAGCATTGAATAAGTTGCAGATCAGATCAGATCAGATCAAAACGGATCGATGATTCTTTATTCTTGATTCTTTTAGGTTTGGAAGAATTATGGTTATCAAAATACACGTAGTCGTAGGATTTGAAATCAGAAATCGCAAGATATCCACAACTGACGTCTGATTCTGTTAATCAGAACGTCAATTCAGCATTATTGTGTTAATAAAAATATAGGGATATTTTTTATCACTCATCCCGTTGCCTTTGCATCTGCTGTGTAGCGTGTGTCATTTTTGCCTCTGCCCTTGTACCTTGTGACTTGTGACTTGCAGAATAGAAAATTGTGAACTTGGTACAAAGAAAAAATTAATAATAACCTTTTCTTCTGTTTGTCTGTAGAATTTTCCCCAGTTTTTCATCATTCATCAATCATCATAAATCATCTTAAACATGGCAAACGATTATTTTATAACTGTTATGTAAGTCTCATTATTTTTCTTTCTTAGTTATCCAGCTCAAGGCTCAAGGCTCAAAAATAGACAAAACTAGACCCAGTAGAAAGTAGACGCCTAAAAGAGTTGTGTAAGGGAAACTCGAAACTCAAAACTCAAAACTTGCATTGCCTATTCCACATCGCATATGTATCCTGTGATTTGTGATTACATGAGCATAATTTTAAGAGGTTGACGATTGCCGATTAAATTTCATCCGATCTTTTACGATCATTGGAATTAAGGAAGGGCAAAGAAGGAAAGGAGGAGGATGATGATGAGGAAGAGCAGGAAGAAGAATCAGCTAAATGGAGAATGTTTCAATTAATTTACTTTTTCCTCCGTCATTTAATTCCTCAATTAGTCAACTTATTTGTACATGATGAGACGAGAGTCGAGAAACAAGCCAAGGCAAGAAAAGATAATGATGATAACATGAGACGATCTTGGATGCTCTTTATTTTTCCAATAAAGTAAATTATATCATGTACAATGTAGGACAAGAAAATGAGAAAAGATGAGGAGCCGAATATCATATCTAGGATCCACATGGTTTTTCTAAGCCAAAATTACCCCAATTCTGAAAATACAGCATCGTCGCTCATTAATTTGCCATTGATTTTTGTACACACAATACAGACAAAACACACACTTTGTCTACTTTTCTTCATTCTTCATTCTGAATCAGGCGTTTTTGTACATGTTAAATGCTACACAGAATTTTGTGTGGGATTTTTCCATTTTAGTATCAAAAGGTTTAAAGCCCAAATTTCGGTGTGACCGGTTTAATTTTTACAGCGGGTAAGAATTTATAGGAAGGCTGTAGTGATCGAGAAGGAGTGCTCATTATAAACTTCTGACGGCGGATTCGAGTCGGACTCGAATTCGGTTTCTGGACAAGCAGAAGCCGAATAATCGAATTCAAGAGTCGAGAATTGAGAGTGGTTTGTGGTTCGTAGTCCTAGTTAGCTTGGGGAAAATACGTTTTTCTCTTCCAACTTGATTGAACCAATGGTTTGTCCTCATGACTTTTATGAAGCAGAATTTACAAGCAGATTGAAGTGTACAGCGCGAGCTCTGGCGATGAAGCGTGTGTTTAAACTTGCAATAGTTTCTTCCTTTGTCGCCGACCTGCTCTGCCAGCTTATAACGATAGCTTGGAATTGGGTTCTCTCTGCATCTCATGTGTGAACAAAGACGAGAGCAGAGCATCAGTGTACTTTTCTGTTTGTTGGAAGTTGGGAGTGTTCAATCGTTGATTTTTAGACATGTGATTGGATGGCACGGATAGTAAGCAGACACATGAACATTGAACATAAATCCAGAAGACTGTTAAAAACTAAAACTCTTGTCAACTTTGTTGTCGAATCTCTCATGTTTATTTAATATTTAATTATGCTTCTCACGGGCATTTGAAATTTGAACTGTGAACTGTGAGCTATGGACGGGATTGGAAATGAAACTAATTAGTTTTTGTTTATTTTGTAGTTATGCAAGTCTGTGAGTTTTGAGTTATGTACAGTGCAGTTTCAGTGTAGATTTTCCATAATAAAAGTTACACACTGTTGACTATAATATTGTACAGTACAATATTATTATGTCATGTGTTTGCCAATAGCATTATTATAAAAACACAACCAAATTCTATGATTCCGGAATCCGGACTCACTTGTATCTTGTATCTCACTTGCTACTAAATTGTACCCACATATTTAAATATTACAGAAATATTGAGTAAACCTTTTTCTATGAGTTTTACATTGTTTTGAAAGGAAGGTCGGACTTTCCCTAAATTTTCACCACCATAAACCATAAACTCGTGAAAATTATCCCAAAAACCAGCAAATGACGTACCGTTTTTGAATAATTAAACCAAACTTCAAATTGGATAATAAAAAGGAGCAACAGGATTTTGACTGTTATCATTTATCATGTGGATTTTGTAGCCCAAGAAGTACGCAACCGATGAGACACCTAGTGTCAGAGAATCAAACATTTTGAGTTTAGAATCAAATGTGTATTGCGTGAGCATTTACTATTTAACATCTACAGTCTACGCAGGTATTTTTGGGTGTTCCCCTTCCTGAATAGTACCGCTATCGGTAGATGATAAGTGGAGAGAATAGAATACGAATTCAAACTACTGCCTACTACCAAGTGAACAAGCCAAGCCTTGGGCCTTGGGAGTATCAAATCAAGTGGAGTAGAGTGAAGTACAGTGGAGTAGAGTTGAATTGAGTCCAAGTCAAAGTCCACCATGGACCATCCACCGTCCCATCAAAGTTGAATGAATAAATTACATTGAACATTGAACTGCCTCAAATGTTGAGCCCTATTGGCTCAGTATTTTAAGGGCCAATGGGAAAGTGAACGCAGGAAATAGGGAGATAAACAGTCTATCATACAGCATGCAGCTATCATCTATCATCACGCACAACCAAAAGTAGACCAATGAAGAGAAAGAAAGAGAAAAGGGGAGCAGACCGAGAACGGCAACGTATGGAATAGGATGGTAAATTCCGGGCTTTTCATTTCCACACGCAAAATCGTCCCTTCCCTCAATAATGTTTTCTCCTTTTCCTGCGACCACCAGGAAATTTAGAGGCAAAGATATATCAGAGATATGGAATGGGTTGGCGTTTCCTTCTTCATAGGCCAGAGACCAGGCACCAGGCACCACTCAAGAATCAAGTATCCAGCCATTTATTATAGGTAATTTCTCTGCCTTTCCCAGCATATCTTTATACTTTATGCACACACGGTTTTTTAGTAATGGTTATTCGTGTGTAGCCAGTTATCAGTTATCAGTTATCAGCAATGGATTCTATAGCGTATATTTTATATTTGTGTTTTTATAAAATTACAGATACAGTAAAATCCGGGTTCCGTATTTTCTTGAGTTTTTCCATTTTTAATTCTCAATGCATGATCAATTTATTTCCAGTAAAATACAAAAGTACGTCTTTAATACATTATGTTTGTATTTCTATTAATTTCCAAGAATTTGGGTTACTACACGGTAAAAGGAATAAAAATGATAACTAAAATGGTGCCGCCATTTTAAAGTTACGAGTGAAAATGAAATTTTGAATACATATGACATGGAAAAATTTAAATATTTCATTTAAATGTGTCCCTCGGAACTCAGCCAGCACAACGCCTGAAAACAAAAGATGCGATGAATAGTGAATAGTCCATGACGTGGTGAATTGAAATTTATTGTTTTTAGGCTTAGCTTTAATGTACAGAGAAAAACAACACAACAAAACACAGACAGATAAAAGGTGCAGGAAATTGTAGCCCCTGTTTCAAGCGAGAATACTTTTCCATTTACAATTTACACGTATCAAAAGTATCAAGAGCACAGACAACGTTGAACGTGTTCAAATGCATTGTCAAACCAATCGCTTCCAATTTGAAGTGAGTGTACACTGCGAGCTCTTGCGGGGAAAGATGGAGTTTGAACTTTCACTAGTTTGTTCATTTGCCACCAAACTGCACTGCTAACATAAAACGATCGCTTCGATTCTCTGGATTCCTGATTCTGGATTCTGGATAAACATGCTTTCTCTTTGAAAACAAAGATAAGAGACAGGAGACACCTGCAGCACCCGAGGTTTCTTGTCCCAGTTTTCCTTTTAACTTTAACAATTTAAGTAATATGGAAAATCCGTATGATTTATATCAAAAAGTTAGTTTTAAAGAAATACACGCAATATTTCCATGTTTTTTATATCCTTGGAGAACTTTGGACAACTTTATGTAGGTAAGTAAACACGTGTATTTTCCTCTGTTGCTTCCAGTTTACAGTTCAGGAAAGCTAGTATTGTCATAAAATACAGGTAAAATATTATAGAGGAACAGTGTTTTCCAGTATATCTAGAAATCGATAATACTGATATTGTGTTGGTTGTTGGTTGTGAAAGGAGTGCTCTTGCTCTTGTAGAGACCAGACCAAACCATCATGAAGGAAAAAGGAAAAGGAGAGGCAGGTTTAATTAAAAATTTACACGGCTACTTAAGTCTAATTGAAACGCTTGTATTCATTTGAGATTTTGAGCTCAAAACGCAGTTAGTTACACTCGATTCTCAACTCTCGAGTCTCAGTTCTCTTGTTTCTCTTTGTTGGCTCAATTTGTGCAACCGTTTACTTACGCATCTCCTTTCTTCTTTCCTTCCTCCCTAATAAATTCAGCTCTCTTCTCTTTCACTCTCATCTCATTTCAGCTCATCTTGACTTGTCTTGTCTTGTCTTGACTTGAGCTAACTCGAGCTTAGAACCAAGAACCGAAGCCCTGTTTACTGTTTACTGTTTCACTTTTAACCAGGATAAGAAATGTGTTCCTTGTTCCTTTCTCCTTGAATACATGTGTACACAATGTGCGAGTTACCATCTACAATCTACAAGCTACATCCTACACTGTACTTATTTATACATTTACACATAGGAAATTATAATTTACCTTATTCCTCCTACTTTGCACATTCTGAATTCGGAATTGGATACCTTGGATGGGTTTTAAAAAGATTCTCTAATACTCTATACTCTATACTCTGTACTCTGTGCTCTGCAAAATTTGCTGTTTTTGACTCAACTTAAGACAAAACGCAACTCATTCAATCTTGCAAGTTTACAGCAATAATTTAGACACTAGACACAAACAGAAACAAACTCTCGCTTTGTTTTGCTTTCTCTTGTATTTCCCCCCGTTTTATAGTTCATTTCCTCCTTTTAAAGGTAGATAAAAACTAAGCTTGAATCTTGAATCCTAAGGTGTATACAAACTTCCGTTGTTGTTTTTTTGTTCCAAATTCGTACATAATACGCCACTGTGAATCTGTTCTATTCCAATTTTCAAAAAACTATTTTGAGGCACATGTTAAATTTTATTACATAAAAAGTGATCCTTGCATTTTATTTTTATGGTATCAGTACTCCAAAAAAGTGCTGCAAGTGAATGCAGAATGCATCCAATATCCAATCAATTTAATATTCAATCAAATATCAAATCAGTTCAAGACGAATGTAAATAGCTAATTGTAAATGATAAATGATCATAATGATAACTGAAGTTAAAATGGCAAAATGACAATGACCTAAGTAGTAGCAAAGCAGATAGCATGTCGCGCACCTATCCACCCGCTATATAGCCAGCGTCTATATAATGCATATGTGC
>JAQGBH010003724.1:0-18940 GCA_034698265.1 Sminthurinus aureus
GTCTAGAGTCTACAATCGACAGTGGACGTGGGCTTAGAGAAGCCTGAGGGGTAGACAATCACGTATCTTTTCACGAGTACGTGTCCCTCTCTCCTTATCTTTTATTTTTATTTTCCATCTCAAGTAAAAAAAAACCATGCAGAATCTACCGTATTTGTTTTAGCACGTCCACAATCCACAATCCACATCCTTGAACCAATCTAAACAAGTTTAATCTGCAGGTTGGTGTGGTTTGGTTTGGTTTGGTTTGGTTTTGCCTCGAACATCTAATATCTAAGCTTGCTTTCCAAAAAGCTCTCTGAGTTTCTTTTCCCATGCCATTGAATACCGAATACTGAATATTAAATGCTAAATGCTAAATGATATTACAGTGAAAAACTAATGTTTGTATTGACTATTGACGAATGTTGATTGTCGTAGAATATATGTATAAAATATCCATGTTTTCATGTCATTTTTCCCGAACCTTTGCATCTTGCATCTAAAAATGTGAGCAAAGACAAGTCAATCTTTTTGAAATCAATGGCCAAGTACAAAAATGGTCACAGTATAAAAAACTACAGTTTGACCCTTGCATTTTTTAGACACTACGAGTATAGTGTAACATGTTTTCTAAAGCTTTCCGTCCTTGAACCATTCCCTATTTGACATGGGATAGAGTGGTAAAAAATTAGGTTGTAGTTTTCGGAATGGAATAGAAAAATCTCAATTCCTTGTGCACTGTGTATTGTGTACTTTGTACTTTGTACTTTACATTTTGTACCTGGATTTCTGTACCTTTCTCAATAAAGGCGTTTTCCTTTTATCCATGCTGACCTTTGAAACTTTGAAGCTTTCAAGCGCGAATACGAGAAGAGTACAAAGCTTTAAAAGTCGGTTGAATTGAAGGAACAATTGAATTGCAGGATTCGGATTCGGATTTGGTATTTTAACTCGAGGAAAAAAAACAACAAACGTGGGCATTTACTCAAAGTTGATTTTATTTTATTAGGTCTGCGGTCTGCGGTACGTTTTATTTTTCTCTCCTCACGCTCTAGAATCTAGAATCTAGAATTTACCTTTTTATAAACTCTGCTGGACTGCGTACAAACAACAAAGGATAAAGTGTAAAGGAATAGGAAAAGAAATCCAAAAACATTCTGTGACCGAGGGCGCATCATGAAAGATAAAACGACTCTGTTTACATGAAGAGTGTAGAATGTAGAATGTAGAGATTTGAAAAGCCTCTGGCAGACAAGTGAATCGTCGTTTATTTTGTCCTTTTCTCTGGACTCTGTCTAGTGTCTAGCCTTTCTTTTCTTGGAAAAGTAAACGGGACTCGACCTTAAAGAATTGTATTTCTTTGACTCCGAGATCCCAGATTTCATGGAAAGTGACAAAAATCCCAAAATATAGCAAACAACACAGAGTAGGTTAAAAATTCGGTGGTAAAGTGGCTAAAATCTTTGGTATTCTATGGTTCTCTTTGCTGCAGAATGCAGAAAAAGATATAAAATTCAACAAAAGACACATTCTCAGTTCTTTTGTCTGCTGCTGTGTATTGTATTTTGTATGTTGTATGAAAACCTAATGCTTAATAGTTAATAGTTAATACGCAATATATGTAAAAAAAATGAATACTTACAAACTGGATTCTGCTTGGCCAAGCTCTGTAATTGTTGAAATACTGCTGGAGCCGGAGGGTCGGGTAGCAGGGCACTTTTCCCTTTGTTGGTCCCCTGTAAAAAATAGACAGAAACAGAAATATAGTGGATTTATATAAAGTACTTATAATATTTAATTCTACACTCTACACTCTACACTCTAAACATATCCATTAACATGAGCATTTGGAATTAAATGTCAAAAACATAGTGTACATTGTACATTGTGCAATGGCAATGACACTGGCAATGGCAATGGTAATGTGATTCAATCGCATCATATTCTACATTCCACATTCCATATTTCATATTCCATCATCCAGTCTAGAGAATAATAAAACAAACAAATAGATTTGACAGACATGTGTCAAAATATAAGTCCCCGGTTAAAGTTCGCTCCTAGACTCCTAAACTCCTAGACTTGTAGTGGAAGGATAAACCATAAATTATGTTGCTATTCTCTATTCTGTTCTTCATGGGACATGTGACTGACTGAAATAACTAGTTCCTAGTACTAGGAACAAGGAGCACGGAGCATGGAACTAGGGCGATTCCTATACGAGTGAAAGTAGTAGTTGATAGGTGATAGTTGGCAGAGAGCCTGTGTTCTGTATTCTGTATTGTCAATACATATTCATGTACATGGGTAAAAAGAAAAAATGGGAAGAATACAAAGACGATGGCGAAGGTGTATCAGGTATTGTATAATGCATATAATGAGAATGACTGAAGAAGAGAGCAAAAATCGATTTCATGCCACCACACCGAAAGAGCAAAAGACACAAGACTCAAGACTCAAGACAACTAACATATGATCGTAGACGAGCACATTTTCTTTGCCTTATTTCCCATCATGTGTCAGTCTGTAACTCAGTCAAGTCAATTCTAGAGTCTAGAGTCTGGAGTCTACTGTCTCCTTTATATGTAATCTACTTGTACGACTAGTGTACGAATTCACATAGAGTGTTGAAAAGTTCTATTCACATCCAATTACTTTCTTTTTCTTTGAGGTAATCCGAGTAATAGGAATAGAAGTAGCAGCAAACAAGGAACAAGTCCAAACTGAGCACTGAGGAATTGTAACACATGCATTATGTAAATATATCCCATGTTTCTTCTCCTCCGTTCCCCAAATTCCAATTCCAATCCCAGACTGAATCCCAGGTGGGAACTCGGAACTGGGAACTCGGAACGGAGACCATGCTTCACACTACACACTACTTTTTATTCTACATTCTACATTCTAGATTCTATATACTTGGAGTTTTGACAGTGCTTGAATGTAGCAAGAACCATCCTGCATCTTCTCTTGCCATTTGTTTGTTGGTTTGGTTTGGTTCCTTGGTTTGGAACTCGACCTCCTCATTGTCTTTTTCTTTACGCACATCTGAATCAAAATTACTTTTCTTCTTCTTGCCGACTCTAATAAAAACTACGACACACTCAATTACTCCTCATATTCAACCAACTAAACTAAACTAAACCAAACCAAACCAAATACAATAATAAAATGAGCCGTCGTCCTAGTGGAAAGAGAAGAAAAGAATGTAGATCGTAGAATGTACAATGTACAATGTGGAGATTTGTCTTTATTCCAGCCTCTATTTCCTTTGTCTTTTGTCCTATGTCCACAACCGACAACCGACAACCGACAATCCACAATCCACAGTGTACAGTGTATAAAGGCACAAATAAACAAACAAGCAAATATTTCTTATTTACTCTACTCCCACACAATACAATACATAATACACATTACACGTATTAGAGAAAAATGCTTAGTATATTTCCCATTGGGATTGGAGAAATCTTCATTACCTCTGATTTTTTCTCTGTCCAACATCCAACATCCAACAATATGTTTCATGTTTCATGTGGATTGTACACAATTGTACATGCTCTTGCTCATTTTGTTTTTAAATGAGTATCTGTAAACTTTGTTTTGGGAATGTCTAATGTCGAATGTACATGCAAATTAAACAAAGAGCAACAAAGAGATTGACCTGTTTACTCTTTACTCTTGGCAAAACATATAAAAATATATTTCAACACACAACTTTTATGCATAGACTCTAGAGATTTGAGGCTGGATATTGTAAATTGTGGACTCATTAACCTTTTTAATAACAAAATCTGTCTACACCAAAATGACCCCTGCTTTAATTTTTTGATAACAAAATCAGTTAATGCATAGAAATCTTGATCAAATCATTAAAATGACTCTAGGTTCAAATGTTAGGAGTTGGGACAAAATGATAACCCAGGACTATTTATGAGTACACAATACATAATACACAATACACATGAAATAATAATGAAAGATGAAAGACATAAGTCAAGAGTCAAGAGTTAAAAGTCTAGAGTCTAGAGTCTAGAGTCAAAAGAGTTAACTTGTCAAAGTACGTGGATATGTATGGTGTATGGTGGATGGTGGATTCTTTGTAGTTGACGTTTCTCGTTCCTGGTAAATATTAAAAATAGGAGCTCATCGGACCTCATCCTAAACCTCATCTCGTCATATCATCATCTCGTAATACACAATCCACAACAGACATTGTATAAGCCAGCAGTATAATATATACTATATATCATACACCATACACCATACACCATGTATCATACATAGAGAGAGAGAGAGAGAGATTGTCATTCACATTAATAGAGACTTTGTCAACTTTGAATGACTTTGAACAACTTTGTCCTCGGCTGTCTCCCTTTCTCTTTGTGTACTTTATACTGTATAATCATGTGTATTCACGGGTACACAGAGTCTAACCGACGTTTCCTTTATACTTCAAATTATATACTCTATACTCTATTCCCTGTACATTTAATACTGTATACAGAACAGTAGATTCTAGCTTCGAGTTTCTAGTTTCTAAACTCTAAACTCTAGATTCTAGACTGTAGACTGTGTAGACTGACAACAAAAATAATGATGAGATGATCCACGTTTTACGTCACATTGAAACCTATCTCTCTCTATCTCTCACACTGTATGTCTCCCACTTTGTCTAATATCTTTATAAGACATTGTATACTGTACATTGTACGATGTGCAATGTACAATGTACAGTGTTGAAAGGAGAAATAGACACCAACCACTGTGTGTGTATTTTCCTCGTCGGAATTCTCCTCTCTTTTCATCTATCCATCTATCCATCTATCTTTTCCCCTTTTGTCTCCGTGCCTTTGTAGAATTTCACTTACCGTTCCTCTATATTCTATATTCTATATATCCCTGTCCTCGTCTACCATCTCTCTTTCTCATCTCTTTCTCTCTCTCTTTCTCTTTCCCCGTTCATTTGAATTGGTAACGGGTAACTGGAAATGTATTATATTGCTCTTTCCTCCTTTGTATTTGTTTTTCTATTTGTATTTTCAAGCAGACAGAGCAGACAAATAGTAAATGCACACTACACACTACATACATTTATACTTTAAACTGTACACTGCGGAAAATCCTGTACTCGGATTTCAAAATGTCCAAATGTCCTTAGTCTGTATCCTGTACCTTTGGAGTTAGCATAAGGAGAGGCAAGAATTGTACAGTGTACGCTCGGATGCTATGCTACTTTTATTTCTTGGCTTGCTCCAAAAAACGTATCCGAGACACAGAGAAAAATAGGAGCGAGTAGAGGAATACAGCAGCAGAAATCTGTATAGTGTATAGCCTGTGTTTTCTGTGAGGATAAAGGGAAGGGAAGAGCATGTATCACATGACCAGACGTAGATCTAGAGTCTAGAATCTAGAAGAAGAGCCAACGACCAGATCGGTTAACCAGCAACGTACAAGAAAACCAGCTCCAACTAAAACTAAAGCCAAAAGGAAATTCAGCGGTTCGAGGAAGCGAGGACGGGGAAGAGTAGGAACAATTTACTCTGCCGTGTTGACTGATGTTTGTCGTACATGTAGAATGTAGACGGTAGAATTTCTCGTATTTTAGCCATCCCGCAGTTTTTCATTTGTACAATGGAGAGTCAAGTGAGTGAAGAGAGGAAGAGAGGAAGAGAGTGAACCCACCGACAACCGACAAACCGACTATTAGTCCACCACATAACTTGCACCTAAAGACTCGAAACAATTTGACACATGATACATACACAAAAACAACAACAACAACAAGACGCGTGCATTAACATCATTGCTCTTGTCATTATAAGGTTCTGCTGCCTTACTTTCCCGGCTCATGGTTCATGTAGTTAGTATATATTAATGTCATTGTTTGTACAGTATACTGGAAATGTATTATATTGCTCTTTCCTCCTTTGTATTTGGTACAGTGTACATTGTACATGTGTTGCTCCATGTACCGGTTATTTGTCCACCCTGTTTCCTCAATTGGAAATGGAATGAGGTACAAGGTACAAGCCAAGCCAAGCCAAGACAATAGACAATACAAGAAACAAGACAATATGATGAAAAATACTGGAATACAACTGGGACTATTTTTCACTCTATATCTTTGAGTTCTATATGTTTTCTGGATTCTAATAAAACGTGTAGTCTATTTATATTAGAACGACATGACTCCGACTTATTGTACACGTCGCTGCCTCCCTCTTTGTCCCCTTAGTTGGCTTTGTCTTGGCCTTTGTATTTGTCTTTGTCCTTGTGAATGTGAGTGTGATGTGTTTCCCTGGAAGGAATCTGGAATTTTTTGTCTTTTGTCTTTCATCCGGATATTACATCTACAATATACAGTCTACGAACTACAATCTACAATCTACAATCTACACCATGTTGATTTTAAGACTTTCAACCTTTCAACTTTCTTCAACTTTTCAAATTTCCGAATTCCATTTAGCTCCTTCACAATGAGGGTAAAGCCAAAGCCAAAGGCAACTTCAAAGTGAAGAAAGGAGAAAGGAAAAAAAGTTGAGTAGTAATTTAGATAAATGAGTTTTGGCAGGAATTTTGTCCACTCAATTACACTTTATGAATTTGATGAATTTTACATCACCCACACCCAAGACCCAACACCTTGGCTCCTTATTCTTTGCTCTTTGCTTTTTGCTGTAGCAGAGAAAGTTCCCTGAGTTTGCTTCGGATCAGCTTCAGATCTCTTTTATCTAGAGTTCTAGAAGACCGAACACTTGAAAAACTTGAAATATTTTATTCGTCCAATAAAAAAGATGATCTTATTAAACAATAATTCAGAATCAGATTGAGTTTTTTTTCTAATTTACCATCTGTTTAAAAAATACTTGGGTCTGTGGATTGTGAATAGATTTGAAACAATTTGATACTCGACTGTCGATACCGATGATTGAATATTGAATATTGAATAGACAATAGACCACCCAAGTTTTTCTCTAAACTCCAAACTACAATGTAAGTATTTTGAGTTTGGTGGAATAGAAATGGAACAACGGAGAAAGGCTCAAGTGCGGATGATAGTGAAAACGAAAGCAAAAAATGTGGAGGTAAAAAAGTTTGAGATTTTTAGTCCTCCGCTCTCAATCTAGTTTCTAGTTTTATTCTCTGCTTTATTTTCATCTTTCTCTCTTTTTATTTGTTAAGATTTAGTTTTAGTCGTGGATTGCGGATTGCAGATCTCCCTATTTCTTTGAATCCTGGATTTTTTTGGATTGAAACTGAAAACTATATTTTATTTTACGCGTTTTACTATTCTTTCCCTCATTTCATATGTTTTGTCTTCTTCTCTTTTCTCTTTTCTCTGTCTTGTATATTGTGTATTCTGCGTGTTGTGTTTTGTGTTCTCTGCTTTTAGATTTTAGATACTGTTTTTGAGCTCAGTGTTTACAGAGCAACAACAACAGAGAAGTGGAGAAGGAACGAGAGAGAAATTGGAACAAGGAATTTATTGACAGGAGTTTTGGATATCAAAACATAAACTTTGATCAAATCCAAATATATTGAGAATTGAGAATTGAGAAGAGGAAAAGAGAGTTGGTGAAACAGATACAGAACACGACTCGATACCATAGAAAACATATACAATATGAACTAAAAGTATCTGAGCCTTCTTTGTTCCCCATGTTTCTCTTTTTCTTGTCAGTATAAATTCTCCTCCTCTTCTCTCAAAACTTCTTTGCGGCGAGTGTTCTCCATTGCTCTTGTCTAGTGTCTACTATCTAGGTATCTGCTTGCTTGCTGGCTCTTGTTGCTCATTTTATTCAATGATACATGGAAAATATCTTTAGAGATTGGAGAATGGAGAATGGAGAATAGAGAAGGTAACGTGATACAACAGCAAAGTTCTCTCTTCCCAAAACAAAGTCGAATGTCCTCCTGTATCAATTAAATTATACTTTAGTCAGAGAACACACACAACTTACTCTGCAGTCTGCAGTATATTATAATATAATATATAAAATATCAACAATCTACAACCTATGCAATACACAATACACAATCTAGAGCCGAGAGATGTAACCATTTTTCGTTTTTCCGTGAAAACATGTGGTTTTTTACAGTTTCATACGCTCTTCACTCTTCATGTTCATATTTCTTGTGTATTATTATTATTATTTTCCTGAATCCTGGATCCATCTCACTCTCTTTGTCCTCTTCTCTTTCCTTTTGAGAAATATTATACAAACTTTTGCAGTTCAAACTCAATACTCAATACTCGAAACTCGAAACTCGAAACTGAGACTCGAGACCAGCCCATCCTGATTTAGGGTTTGAATTCACCATTTCTTTCAACTCATTCTCCTTTTCTGTGTTCCTGGTGAATAGTGAATAGTAAACAGTGAACAGTAGATTTCTTAGAGTTGAGACCAGTTTTTATGCTATGATAATACTCATTCTGCTGTCTTGCATCTTGCATCTTTGTATCTTTGTATCTTTTATACATGTTCCATAGTTATTTTGTTGATTGCTGTGGATTTGTATCCAACATGGGGAAAATAGGGAAAGAATGAAAGTTGTAAAACGTAGAATGTAGAATGTAGACTGTAGACTGTAGAAAGTAGAAAGTAGAGAGAAAACAGAAAAGAGACATATCAGTAGAATATGTAATAGAGAGATGGAGATATATCTATATTATGTACTGCATATAAAAGAAGGATAGAAGGAGAAGAAGTAGAGGAGAAAATAACGGAATGTATCTCTATCAAAATAATTTATTGAATTTCCTCATCTCATCTCGATTTTATTTCGTTACTTTCATTTTCTCTCTCCCTCTACAATCTACACTCTACAATCTACAATCTTTACTATACGCAGTGCTGCTTAGAATTTTCTTCAAGCACAAATACTGTAGACTGTAGCAGATAGACATCTCTATATTTTCTCCTCCCATAAGAGAAGGAAGTTAAACTGGTAGGGCATAGCTATAGATAAATTTTAAATAGTACATTGTACATTGTACATGTATACACAATCTATTGAACTCTGATTTTTTTCAACAAAATATGATACTGTATCAGTCTTCTATAATTTGAAATGGAGAATTACAATTTCGAATACGTTTTCAAATCAACTTGACCTTTTGGAAAATTCATGGCCTACAGCCTAGAGTGTAGAGTCTGGATTCTAGAGTCTGGATTCTAGAGTATAAAGGACTCGTAACTCTTTTCACTCGTCCGTGTTACGCATAATATTCTATCCCTATTCCGCGGATACATTTTGATATCTTTCCTCAGATTTCAACGGCGGGTGGATTTTATGCAGAAGACAGAAAAGTTTCTGTTGCAAACCGCAATATCTTGTCTTGCTTCTAGATTTTAGATTTTAGATTCTAGAGTCTAGAGACTAGGGACTGGAGTTTTGAGCAAGGAAGAGAAAACTTGAAGATTTTTATTGTCTCATTCACTTTTATGTCTACATCTAGTTTATCTAGTTTATAAAGTTATTACTCCAGATGATTAATAAAAATCATCAAATTGTGATACTCAATATTGATAATGCTCATGTCTGTAAAAACCACAATCAAACCAAAACTTTTTACATTTTAGTGAGTCCTAGTACAACGTTTTAGAAAATTAAAGTTTCGCAAAGTTTTTAGTTTTTTTTGCCCAACTTGTTACTTTCTCTCCTGTTCATTTCTGCTTTCTATCTTCTACGCTCTACACTCTATACTCTACATGGCTACATATTTTGTTTGATATCAATGTGGTACGATTCTAGATTCTAGATTCTAGATTCTAGAACACAAGCACACGGAATATTAATAAAAAAGTAGACACACGACTCAATCCCATCCAATCCAATCCAATCCAATGTTACATGTGTTCACTTTTTTGCATAATGCATATAAAAATGCAGAGGAATCAAGAGAAGACAAATCATAAATCCGAGTGCCAGGTTTCAGCTGTCGTGTTCCATTATGAGTGGGTTGTCCTATCCGTCGCCCTTGTTTTACTGCACCTTGTTTGTCTAGTGTCTAGTGGTTCTGGATTTGAAAGTCCAAATACCAGATTCTACATTCTAGATTCTAGATTCTAGATTCCAGGCAATATAAAAAGCATGGTTGTCCATCTGTCCGATTTGATCAGGTCAACTCAACTCTACGCAACTCGCTTCAAATCAAGTGAGACGTTGAGTCATATTTCCATCCATTACAATGTCAGAATGGGTTATGCAAAACTCATGATCCTCATCATTTTTGTCCACTCTCCTACCCGGTTCATCTAATGCATAATGGATTCAGTACACCGTACACACATGTGCACGTTGTGTGTATTGTGTGTATATATGTAAATGTGGAGGTTTGATAAAATGGATAGGAAAAAAATAAAAAATCTTTGCTTGTAGAAATTATGCTCATGGAAACTGATAATGATAATAATAATAATAATACAGGCAATAATAATAATAATGGACTGGATTCAAGATTGAAGCTTGAAGCTTGAAGTTTTCCATATGATGAGAAATAAAAAAAAGAATAAAAAAGGCATGTAAAATCTTGGAGAAAAAGAGGCTCAGTTCTCTCTCTCTCATGTCATGTCTCTCTATTATAAATGATGTAAAAACCATCTTGCTCTTGCCATTGCCATCATGTTTTATTGGAGAAAGTTTATGGTAAGAGAGGAGCAGTAATATGGAATATGTAATATGTAATATTATGGAATATGGATGAAATTTGGTTGGTTGGATGAACTTACGCCGTCGTTGAGTAATTTCAGATAGAGATTGATGGCTCTGACCCCAGGGATGTAGTAGGCAACGCGAATTCGCTGCCCATGGAGAAGATACCCATCCAAATTTTGTTGAGTTCTTTCTGCATCATCCTCTCCAGTGAACTCGACGAGGCCCCAATCCTGTGGGCAACCATTCTTCAAGGCGATCTGCTCCGCACATGTGAAAAGTGGATGTGGAGGAAATCAAGAGAAAGAAGGAAAAAAAGAAATGAAATACATGTAAACTCATTCATCATCTTCATCATAAATATTCTAAATTTACGTCAGTTTGTCAATCTCACTAAATACAAAAATACAAAAATACAAAAAAAAACAGCGAGGAGTTACTTAAGTTAAAATGCCGAGTAGCTGAATACAAAATGGAATAAAAACGTCACATCTACTTTGATTCTGACTTTTACATTTACATTTGACGTATGACGTATGACTTGCCTCAGCTTTGAGCTTTGAGCTTACTCATAGTCAATCGTGAGTCGTCAATCGTCAGGAATCAAGAATCAAGAATCAAAATCAAAGTAGATCGCTACAACATGTTACTCCCAAATCGGCTGAGGTTGTTTTTTGTATGTGGTATTTTGTATTTTTGTCTGTATTTATTCAGCCTTTACCTGACAATATGGTGGATTAACGACGGTACTAAAAATTCTTCGGAATTCTCCCATGTCACGGTAATTGGGAGGAAGTCGGTCAATGTAAAGGCACTTTGAGTGGAGGGATCGTACGGTCACCATGCTGGATTCTAGCCAGTCGCACACAGCCGTGCTCTCCAGAATCAGTCTCCCGTCCAATGCATTCTTTGCTTGCAGGGCGGATTCTTTGGTCACATACTCAACAAAACCATAACCTTTCGGCTCACCTGGAAAACCAAATCAAAATCAAAACAACATCAACAACAAAATCAAAATTAAAAACAGTTCAAAAATTTTGATCCCCTTACACCCATGAACATTTCCATAATTATTCTACTACAATTTACAATTCATTATTGATTTTTGTACATTTTACTTTCTCACACCAAAAACTTTACTAGATTTTGATCCGAAATGGTAGAAAATTAAACGTCTACAGTCTACATTCAAACGCTACAATTTTTAAATCTGACCCGAAACACATCGATTTAGCATTCAGGCGTTCAAACTGTTTAATGAACCAAGTTGACTGGGAAACAAAATAAATGAACGACCTTTAAACATGCTCGCTCTTTACTCTTTACTATTTACTATTCACTATTCACTGTTCACTGAACTCAATCTTGATTAATCTACATATTCAAATGTTCTTCAGTATCAGTGAGAACTACACAATACACAATACACAAGCCACGGCAAGTCTCAAGTCAAATCAAGTCCAGGTTCAAACAAACTGTACACTGAACACTGAACACTATGACATTTTTTCCCGAGATAAACTACTTTTATTAAACATTGGGGTGAACACTGAACATTGAGCGTCCGCTCATTAGATTATATTTTATTATATTAGTATTAGTATTACGGGCTCAACTTGATTGCACAGTATACGCTGTACATTGCAGATAGTGAATAGTGAATAGTGAACAGTAGGTTGTAGATTGACGATTACGAGCGTCACGGGCCTTTTATCCCTATACTTATTTGCAAAAGACAGGGCAGGACAAAATGGGAAATGCGCGTGAGAAATTCTCACAAACATCCTCAAACAAGTCAGGAAAACTTTTAAAAGGAGTAGGAAAACAAAGAAGAAGAAGAAGAATGTCCGAGTAATTTTCTCCATATGATATCTATGAAAAAACGGACATTTGTCTCTATACTTTTTGCCTTGCTCAATGCTCAGTCAAACTATTTACAGACTGACTTTTCCCATGTACATTGTACATTGTACATTCTACAGTATACAGTACATATTACATACATGTAAATGGGAGTGATATAAGAGGTATTAGATATATTTTCTGACTTACCCATTCTTTCACTGATAACGAGGAAGGATCGTCTCACTTCTCCATAGCTCGAGACGAGGGCAGAGAACTGTTGTTCATTGTATGAGAGCGGAAGTCGAGCGACACATAAAAGCATTTCGGTCGGTGAGGGTGTGATTGAGACTCTTTGACCCCTCAGAGTAAATACGGCATTGCGGTCCCAGTCTTCTAGCACCTAAAATACAAATATTCAAACATTCAAACATCAAAATCATGCCCTCAATTATCATCATCAGTTTTATTTTCACGAGTAAAGAGTAGTGGAAAAATTATGTGATTTGTGAGTACATAGGATACAAAATAAAGAAAAGGAGTGCTTTATATTTTTCTCGGTGCAAGATCCATGGAACCAAATACGAAAAAAAGCATCAAATGTACATTTCTGTCGAGGTACAAAGTGCACAGAGAAAAGACACGGTGAGGAAAAAGACAGTTTAAAAGGATAAAAAATATATACACCGGAAAGCTTTTTCCCTCCTCTTCCTCAACGACAAAGTCAAAGTCAAGCAGGGGCACAAACACAAATCACATAAAATATGAATGAGGAGTGGAGAAAAAAAGGGACGTATTTTTACCTCGGGTGAGCAAAGTGCAACACGGGCTGATCCTGATAATATCTGAACAGACTGAACGTCCCATTCTGCGAGTAGTTCCCGAATTTCCTATTATACAAAAAACAAAAACAAAAACAATGTCAGCATTAGTTACTCAGTATTTTACATATTATATTTTCAACTTAAATACGATAAGAATTTTAGGATAAAATGATCGCCGTTTTCTATGATATAATTCAAATGCCAAAAGTTGACCATTGACCATGCACATTGAAAATCCTATGAATTTACAATTGCCGTTTCTAAATGATAAGTTATAAATGCAAATGCAAACCAAAAGATTCAGGTATGACCTATGACAATCTTAGTATTGAGTATTGAGTATTTAGCATGGAATATTATGCGTAGAGCGAGATACTTTGACTTTTGAACTGCGGTTATGGTGATGAGTGATGAGAAATTAGAAATGAGAAGGAACCTTTAAAATGCATTTCCTCTGTAGCTCAGTGTAGTAATTCAATTCCCTTCAATTTAAATGATGTGGTAGTCTCCATCTCAAAAAGATGGAGAAGAAAATGGAGATGCAAAAAAGGGAAAAGATAAAGATAAACAAGAAGAGGAGAACAAACTGTGTACTTGAAAGTTTTCAAGTCCTTTCTCTCGTACTCTCTCTTGTCTCTTGTTTTTCTTGTTTTGTTCATGTCTACTGTCTAGTGTCTAGTGTCTAGTAAATTTGAACTCGAATTTGAATCCTAGAATCCCAGAAAACTGACTGACGAGAGGAAGAAATGAAAACTAAAACTTGTGCTAAAACCAAAACTAAATTGAAAGTCACGTCAGTCAACTGAATTGTACATTTTATACACAAAGTTCCCTACAGGCTATTTTCCTATTTCATATTCTGTTTTCTATTCAAAAACATTTATATCGTATTGTATCATGTACAAAGATGTAATAATAATATGAACTCTTGCATTTCCAGTTTCCAGTTTCTAGTTTTGGGTTTTGAGTTTTGAGCTTCATAATCATTACCATCATCTCAAACTGGATCTTCATCTTTATCTTTATCTTTAAACAATTCACTTCAAAAACATTCTCATGCTTGAGGACGTATCATTTAGATTTTATGTGAATAAAATTTTGCGTATGATATGATTTTGGACTTTGAAGAGATTTTATAGTTTATGTGGTGGCTTTTGAACCATTTGGCGGAGATTTGAAAGAAAATTTCAATAGAGAGCTCGAGTTCATTAAGGATTAGACTTGAGAGTTGAGAAAGCAAGGAAATTTACAATCACCAACCATAACATTTCAAATTTCCGTCCTCTGTTTTCACCCTGTTCCATGTGTGGGTTTGTGTAGTTTATTGTACTATTTTCTTTTGCTTTCGTTTTTGCTTACACTTCCTCTTTTACTGACTACTGATATTCTCAGGTTTTGCAAATTTGTAGACTGGATGTTGAATCTTTTGAAGTCAATAAGTCTAGAAGTCAAGTTCCAAGTTTATGGAGGTAGCAAATATTATTCACTGTTATGATTTCAAGTCAAATGTTCTACGGAAAACCGTAGTTTTTACTTTGTGCTTTGTACTTTCTATATTTTCTACTTTCTACTTGGAACAAAATACCCTGAAGATGGAAAAACAAAACAGATTTCCCGTCCCAGCCCTCTTTTGTTTTGCTTCCCTTTGTTTTCCTTGGCTTGGCTTGGCTTTCCAATATAATAAATTCCCCACTGACTCCAACTACTTTGCTGTCCCTTTCCCATTTTCTTTCACTTACTTTCTACTTTCTACATTCTACATTCTACTGTCTAGTCTCTAGTATCTAGTTTTGTATGAATGGATCAACGACGCCGTGATTTCATTTTGTCTACTATTTGCAGATATCTGATATTTGTTTTTCCTGTAATGTTGACGCTATTTTTTCCTCCCATTTTCTTTACACTTTGTATCATCAACACTGTAAAAGTGTAAACATGAAGTATCAAGAATCAAGAATCAAGAATCAAGATGAAGATCAAGTTGAAGGAAATCAGTTTTATTTTTATGAATCCAAAGAGTCTACTGAAAAATGTTTAGACTTGAGCTTGCAGTTTAGAGTTTTGACTATGTGGAATAAACACCGTGAATTCCAAAATTAATACATTCAGAAGGGACCAAAAACCCAAAAACCAAGAACCAGGAAGAAAAAGAGAAAGTGCTGTAAACTGGGCACAAAAGAGAAATATAATGCATGTACTGCAGATTTTATGATCTTACTACAGACGACAGAAGACTAGACTCTAGACTCTTGATTCTAGATTCTAGATCCTAGATTCGAGACTACACTGTACTTTCAACTTTGTTGCTGAATAAAAGTTGAATCTTTAGCAAGAGAAGGACAGAGAAAAAACAGAGGTAGGTAAAAAGGACGTAAAGTAAAAGGTTAAAAATGAGGCATAAAATGTAGGTAAAAGTACGTAGGAAAATAGGAGAAAGTAATGGCAGAGAGAAAGAGAAAAGGCTCAAGCCATGTGCGTGTCAACTCTACATTTTTTCTTGCCTTATAAAACTCCAAATTCTACACTTTACATTTTAGATTGTAGACTCGAGACTCAAGACTCGAGATTTGAGGAGGGAGATAAGAAGAAAAATAGAGAGAGAAAGGGTAGTGCATTGAACATTGCAGTCAGTGTTCTTCTCGTCTTTTCTGACTTTTGACTCGTACGTATCTATCTACTATCCACTATCTACTATCTTCGATGGTATGCGATGAGACTCGAGACTCGAAACTCGACTTTCCCTGTGGCAGAGGTTTCATTAGTAACAGTCAACTGCTCTTTCCATTACTACACGCTCACACACAAACATACAAACGTACAAACGCACAGTAGAGCCACATTCTCCACCAGCAAATCTCTGCCTACCTACTAAAATCTACTACCTACTATCTACTGCGTAACTCTAGCATATAGGACATAGAATATAGAATACTGCTGCCATTTCCATTTCCAAAGTCGGGTTTTTTACTAATTCCATCCATATCTAATATCTACACATGTAACTCGTGTATCTTGTACCTTGTGTGCATAACTCGGAATTTTCTAAATGATACTACCGGTATTTCGTATAATATATTAGTCCTTCACATATACAACATCTTCATCCTTTTCTATCTCGTTCTCTATCTCTCTGTAGATGTAGGATTTACGGTCATAACATGGAACAGAATAAAATTCCACTTTTTCCTTTCCCATCTTTTCTCGATTCTCGATTCTCTTTTCTCTCCATAATATCACATTTTTTATCACAAGACGAGTAATTGAACAAACTATGTACTACATATTTAGTATTTAGTATTTATGCGCACATCCGGATTCTAGATTCTACATCTGCAATCTACACTAACCATATAAACATACGTGCCTTAAATATTACTGTATATTGTCCATTGTCCATTGTCCACGCGGTTCAAAAAGCAATGAGCACAACAGGGTAGTTTTTAATTTTATCACACTACATGTACCATCAAAAAACACTCGCACTACCCCTAGATTTCTAGCATTAAAACAAGCGGCAAAATTGAAATTGAAACTGGTGAAATTAGAAACAGACGTCATAATACAAAATAGGAATAAAAATATGAAACTGGATCAATCGTAAATATTTGACATATGACATTTGACATTTGAGACTTGAGTCTTGAGTATTGAGTATTGAGACGTTTCATCTTTTTGATCTCCTTTACTGAACCAAAAACGGTGGAAATCACGTAGGTGGCTGATGAAAGGCCTGGTTGGTGACTGTATTGACTGTGATGGTGAGTGGTGACTCGGTCTCGGTCTCTTAAGTTCCATTTCCGTGCTTTACCATTAATTTTACGAGATGAAATTCCTTGCTTTCCAATTTTGATATGGATTTGAAAATCCATGTAGAATGTAGAATGTAGAATGTAGATGAATAGACAGATGAATGGAAAGATGGACGGATCGATGGGTGCATCTCATCTCATCTCATCGAATCTTAGAATCTTATCGAAATCTCTCATCTCTCATCTCTCAGCTCCTTCATCGTCTTTGTGTCGCGGGAAGGAGATGAGAGATTTTCCACAAAGAAATCAAGTTTAGCAAGTAGATGGAAATTTATTTGACTTCATCTCCAAAAAGAGATTATTTATATGTAGATGTATACACAGAATACAGAATACAGAATACAGATCCAGGTTGAATAGTGGGTATTGAAGATTGAAGATTGGAGATTTGAGATTGGAGGTAAGCTTATGTTACGCATTACATTCATCATTCATCATTCAACATCTCAGAGTTCAATCAGAACTCTGAGAATCCGAATCTGAATATGAATATGAATCTAAAATCAAAACTACTGAATCAGAATCAAAATCAAACCAACATGTGCAATCTGTAGCTGTATGACCTGTGTGAGACAAGTCACAAGTCGTATTGAAAAGAGGGAATTCAATATTTTTTTCAAATGAAAAAAAAAGAGTCCATTCTCCATTCGTAGATCCTGATAACTAGAAAATCAGGAAAATGTACAAAATGTAGAAAATTTGATGGAAAAGTCTCTTTTCCCCATCTACTTTTCATAGATAATACATTCATTCATTCGTTCGTTCATTCATCATTCATATGGTACATATATAACTAAAGTAGATTGTGGATTGTACAATGTGCAATTCACATGTCCCACAGGTAATACAGGAGTAGGTTTTGAGGTTTGAAAGCTCTGGAATTTTACATATTCGCAGTAGTAGTAGTAGTACACAGAACACATACAAACTAGAAACTAGAAACTAGGAACTTGGAACCTTTACTACTTTATCACTCCCATAAAGTACTTATTGATAATATGAAACTATCCATTAGCATTATCAAGTTTCAGGAATTGGGCCGAGGATTAGAGATTGGAGTGAAATCTTATAGGCATTATTTTATCAGGAGGGCTTAATTTTCCCACTCCCAATTCTCGTATTCCCATTATTACTACTATTATTATTACTATTACTATTATTATTATTCTAGTGTGGTTTAGTGGTATAATCAAAATCAACTCGTACACTTTTTACGCTTTGCCCTGTAGATTCTAGATTCTAGATATCTCAAATTATCATCAGCATCAGCTCTTTTTTATTCCCCTTTTTTCTTGTAACTTTCCTAACAATTCATTTTCCGGGAGCTGCTAGCTCGTCTGATAACTCGTAATATGCAAATTAAAGAAAGTTGTTCAAATTATCTACATCAATCCACCGACATTTTCCATTGTGTTTTTATCATTTCTCCTCTCCTTTTCTAGACTCTAGACTCTAGACTCTAGGAAAAGAGAAAGCATCTAAAAACTAGAACCTAGAATCTAGAATCCACTGTCTGCATACGAGTAGTTCAGTAGTAGTAGTAATTCTTTCTCACAACTTTTAAGAAATCAGCAGGAGAAAAAACAAGTTGGGGCTTTTACATAATATTTTAATTCCAGTCTAGATCTAGGATCTAGGCTCAAGATGCAAGTAACTAATAAAGTTAAAAATCCTCCCTCCGTGAGGATTTTATATCGCCTACAAAAAGCATAAATGCTTTAGGCTCCGGAAGCGAAGCAGAGTATAAAAATTCGTCACATAATAAACTTGTCCACTAGTTTGAAAATTTTCCCGCTAGAGGGCGCTGAATAGTTACAAATTTTC
>JAQGBH010003725.1:0-18939 GCA_034698265.1 Sminthurinus aureus
CTTGTACTGAAGTATATGAATATGCAATAAAGTGTATAACCGCGAGTCACTATGAATTCTAGATTTTTTCACATATAAGGCATTTTATCTTTTATCAAGAAGTTAATTATAAAATTGTACAAAATTATTTATGCATAAAACATAAAATCAGATTTTTCTTTGTTTACCCCAGCCAAGAATTATGTACAAAGTAATGGCACTGGAGTCTGAGAATGGAGCCACAAAAATGAGATTGTGCTGAAATTGTGCAATAAACAAAATTCAAATAAACTGCATAAATTTTTATACAAATGGTAATTTGTCATTCGTATACTATATTAAGCCTGTGTGTAAGGATATACATAATACGAAATATCATAAGCTTACCAGATAAGCTCCTTCAGCGAGAATCCATGCATAATTTGCAACGATTGCATACTGCCAAAGACTGATAATAAGCTTACACTCCCAATTCGGATGCTTATTGTTGAAAACAAGTCCGAGTTTGTCATCGTCGTGTGAGATTATGGAATTTTTTAACCCAAGACCGTCGATGAAAAGGGCTGACAAAAAAGTTAAATTAAAATCGGTTTACATCGAAATACTATTCATTTTAATGTTGAACATGTGCAATATGCACTGTGTATATCTCAAATCTCAAACGATGTATTGGAAAAAAATAAAAGTTTTCCTACCTGTTTTCAATACGGACATAAAAGCTCGAAACATGAATGAGACAAAAAGATGCATGTGCAAAGTATTTCGTGGACATCTTAATTTTCTACAAAATACAAAAAGAATTTTTACATTTTTATTACTCGTTTTGTGAGTCTAAATAACAGCGTGAATATAATAAAAAAATATCATAATATAGTTTTTCATGTACTTTCTTGTTTCATACTTTATGGACATGAGGATAGTAAGAGCTAAAATAAGGGCAACAAACGAAACCCCGTAGCCAATATTTGACATTTGTTTGATCACAGGAAGCCAATTCTACAATTAGTATAGTCGCAAAAATGTATAATGTAAAAGTTAACATTTTATTACAGATTATTATCAAATCTTTATCAGTTGTTAAAAAACGATTTCATGAAAATAAATAATCTTACAGCAATTATATCCGGTGGTGGGGACGGATGTGGACTCTGAGGAAGTTTGCAATTTGTATAATTTGTATATGTCCTCTCTGTATCCATTCGATATTGCCAGGTACCCATCGAAGTGCAGAAACGAGTTGCATATTCCTATACGTATTTTTAGCCATTTTTTAAAAAAAACAAAAAAAAACAAATCTTTAATCTTTACCCAACATAAACCGATGTAACTTGTAGACTGCATCTACAATCTACAAATTACCAAAGCTATTTTAGAGTTGCTTGGCTGTCTAATTAAGAATTAATCCAATATCCTAAAGTCTAAAGTTGTACATTCTACAAAATGCTTGCATGTGTCTTTTTTCCATGAATAAATTATCATTCGTTTGTTTTCCACTGCTTCTTTTCTCACTTTTCCCATTTCCCTTGTAGAAATATTTGATACAGAAAGAAGAAAGGAGCATGAACAAAAAAAAAGAGTTTGTTTTCTCCGTCCTCATTAAGAATGTGTAGATGAATGTGTACACAAGAAAAATTCTGCTTTTATTCCAGCTTTATGCCAGCTTTCTCACACTTTCACTTTCTGCATTCCAACTTCTACGGTAAGGTTTTGCTTTTCCCTTCTCTCTCTCTTTCTCTGTGCCCTCTACCTCCATTGTTCATTACTCATCGGGGTCATAAGGGACTCATTTCATGAATATGAAAGAGGGATCAAAGACATTCGAAGCTGAAGCATGCAGAATAAAAAAAAGTTGTTCAATTTTTAATTGGAGAAAGGGAAACATGAAGAATGAAGATAGATGAGAGTTATTAGGTATTAGGTATGCATGAAAAATGAAAAATTGTGTAATCCAAAATCCAAATGTAAGATTCAAAATGCAAAATTCAAAATTCAAAAGTAAGGCCAGAGACAACAAAAAGTATGGAAAGGAATAACTGTCGTAAATATAGATCATTTGTTATTCTTCTCACTTTTGTATTATTCTCTTTGTCTTTGCCGTTGTCTTGGTCCGCAGTCACTAGTCACTAGCCAGCCAGCATACAAAATTTAGACCAAAACGTTTTCAGCATATCTAACTATCCATAAAACTTGACAAGCTACAGACTACAAACTACAAACTACACAGATATTAAACGATACGAGTAAGAATTGAAAAGGGTGAGGAAGAAATTTTTCGAACAAGTTGGTTGTTGGTTCCCTGTCAGAGCTATCCTAAACAGGCTGAATTTTTTTGAGGACACATAGAACATAGACAAGCTAAAAACCGTGTGTATTTTGTATACAAAAAATAAACTGACACTAGAAGTAATAAATGATATTGTTATTTCGTGAGTCAACTCTCTTTTATCTTGAGACAAAAGTCTACAGCCTTGAGTCTTGAGTTTTGAGTTTTGAGAGTGCTGACTGGAAGTGCATGTTCAGATTTCAAAATATAAAATACATATTCAAAGTTCAAAGAAATCTTCATCCAGAATATGTACAGAATACAAAATACAGGGCCTGCGTAATATTTTCATTAGCATAAAAAAGAAGATTGGAAAGCCAGATAATTTAGATATACACAATACAGAGTTTTATACTAGACTTTTGTGTTTTGTGTTTAGGTTTGTGCTTTGTGTTTTGTGTGTTAGTATAAAAGATCCAAGATCCACGTAAATTTTGATGGCTCATAAATTTCAAATTATTATTTATAAATAGCCAAAGCTGGCGAGGAGGAAGATAGTCGATGAAGGTTAATAACACTCCAGACTCAAGAATCAAGACTGAAAAGACTCGAGAAAAAATTCAACAGTGATGACTTGAGCTCCAAAAATGCTACGTTATGCATACTGGATACTGGATACCATAATATTATTATATACAGAATCTTTATTGCATATATTCATAGAGATTTATCAGGATTGCATTTCCATAAACACATTGTATCACATATTACATATATATTACACTTGGCATCAAAATCCGAGTACTTTTTGGACTTGAAACTTGTGAGTTGTGCGTATAAACTTCACCTCATGTTTTCTGAATCGTGAATCGTGAGAAGAATCATAAAATAATTATTTTTACTACATTTGTGTTTCAAAACTACACACTACACACATGTACAAAAAAACAACAAACAGCTTCAAATTGGATGAATAGAAAAAAGAAAAAACGCATAATATTTTATCATAACATAACTTGTGAAATGCACTTATTTTTTTAGTTTTTAATGCATCAAATTTTTTAATTATTTTTGAAAAACATTGTTGTTAGTTGTAATTTATCATTTGTATAATATTTATTATTTTTCAGTGTTTAAAATTTGTAAATATTTCAAGTGTGAAACATGAAACATGAAAGGACAGACGATAGAATTACTATCCGTGAAAAAGAGATATTTTTAAGTGTTAGTGATTAACGGAGAAAAACGGAGAGTAATTACTTCTGTTTTCTGTTACCATTACAAGCACATTTCAAGCACAAGGCACATTTAACGTAAGACGTAAGGTATAACTTGTAACTCGTAACATGTGGCACATAACACAATACACAAAGGTGTGTAGTGTGTAGTTTTTACGTGGGATGGTAGAACAAAGAAACCTGAGAAAATAGGATGAAGAAGTGAAATGACAGCATAAAGATTATTAATCTTGTATCTGCGTAAATGCACGTATGTTACATGTACAATGTACAGTGTACACCCTTTGAAAGTGAAAAGTGAGAGACAAGAACATAATAATACATTATTATATCTATCACCAGTCACTAGTCAGCAGTAAAGATAGATAGGAAGAGGAACAAGAGGAGGGAAAAGAAAGGAGAGAGAGAGAAATTTCTCTCATGTTCATCATTACTTTGGTAATTTTCTTTCTCTTTCCCATGCTTCATGCTCCATGCTCCATGTTATGCCATGTATTATTTTACGTTCTATACTTCAGAAAGATGTATGTAATATATATATATACATATTATAGAATATAGATAGGAGGAAACTGTTGATAGATAGATAAAAGACTATTGTATTTCCTCTATTTCAACCCACTTCCTTTGACTTTTTCTACCTTGTACTTTGTACTTTATACAGTTTCTCTTCTTGGTCTACAATGTACAATGTACAATGTACAGTGCACATTATGAAGAATACAAAGCAAACTTATTACTCATAGGCTGTATGTAGAGTTAAATAATATCTTGAGTAGGCTCTCAATTCTCAGTCCATTATTACTTTCCCCTTCCTTCAGACTAGACTCTCGATTCTCGATTCTAGACTCTTGACTGAAGGCTGTAGACTGTAGACTACTGTAGTGTCTCCAGTCTCTAGTATCTAGACAAAAAATGCACATACCGTGACCATGATGACTTTCTCTTTTTCATATCCATATGAGCGTGTATCATAATATATATGCGTTTTTATGTTTGTTTTATAGGTGTAGTGCTAAAGTTACAAAATAGAAAGTACACAAAACACAGCACACCACACACACCACACAGCACACTGGCACAGGAGCCAAAACACAAAAAACACCAATGAACGTTAAACATCATTATCCTTATCATCATTATGATCTCCATTAGATTTTTTTATTCTCCCATTCCACAAACGACCGAATCTCCTTTTCTACTTTCTCTACCAACTTGCGACTGTCTCTCCTTCCAATTTTCAACTATAACCAAATTTACATACTGCACACCGAATACACACCCAAAGTGTAAACTCTGTTCTGTTACACTTGTTCTGTTAATGCGATACAATAGCCCATTTTCACCCCCATTTCAGAAGAATCCATTCTCCAACCTCCAACGTTTACAATCCACAATGTACAATGTACAGTAATATTCACATTTCATGATCTTACACTCATCCCGTTTCGCATATAACGTACAATGTACAATGTAAACCTTTTGGACTTTTTCACCACCTCGTTGATTTTTCCATTTTGCTCTCCATTTGACAAAGTATAAAACCACTTCCTTCCGTCTAGATTCTAGAATAAAAATATCTAGCATACACTGTGCTATACTCTATATCCCAGATACTAGACAGCTATCGTTTCAACTTTCAATACTCAGGACTCGGGAGAACAAAAAATATTATGCTGTGCTATGTGCACCGGCTTATGTAAACTAGAAACTTTTATGCAGTAATAAAAGGATGCTCTCAACTCTCGACTCTTAAAAAATCATAAACGTATGCAAAATGCGAATCTAATGTGTAACGTACAATGTAAAAAATACAAAACCCAAAACCCAAAGCACAAAATCTAGAATAAAAAAGGAAAGAGAAAGTTGGTATATTTTGTGTTTTTTTACCTGTGGATTAAATCCTGGAATGTATTTTGGACAAGGGAGTTTTTGAAGATATTCTGCTCCAGTGCGGGGCCAACACATGACTGAATCCCAAAATGCTGGACAGCTTTTTGTACCTATGAAAATAAATGCGTATTTTAATTATAGACAGTCAACAGTATATTATTATAAAACGTAAAATACATGTCAAAATTAGTCCAAATTAAGTACAGGAGCATGAATTTTGAATTCTGTTGTGTTGTGAGTTGTGAGGAATCATGATAACGCGACAGGCATTAATGTCTACAATCTACAAACTACTAACTGTAGACTTTTTGAATAAAATAAGAGGTACGAGGTACAGAATCTAGAAGTCCTCAATCTCATCACCAATCACCAGATAATCTTCTGTTCTCCGCTGACAAATACCAAATCCCAAATACCGAAGAAAGTAGAAGTATTAAGAATTAAGTAGTCGTTTACATGTATACACTACGTATTTCACGTTCACAAAAAGCCGCAGAAAATTGACAAGATTTTCAATTTCCAATTTCTTTTCTATTTTCTACCCACATTCGAGAAGTGAATAAATGTATATTATGACGATGTTTATTATGAATGGCGTATGTTATTATGTATGTATTTTGTCATCCGGATCTGAATCTAAATCTGATAGGATTTTCTTGAATTGATCCTCCTTTTAATTCCTTCATGTGATTTGAATCTATTTTGCCTCTACCTGTGTACTGTGTATCTATTATCTGGGATCTGGGTTCTTAGTTATTTGATATTGGATGATGTATTCAATTTACCTTTATGCATACTGTAGACTGTAGACTGAATGCATACTAATCATGTGTGTTTTACATGTTGTGAATTGTGAACACATTGTGCATTTTATGAATGAGATTAAATTCGATTCCATTTGTAGATACATGTTTCCAGTTTCCACTCACTCGATTTCAAATCCCAAATTCCAAGTTCCAATCATTTTAAAGATTTTCACATGGAACGTTGATCGTAGATTGTAGAATTTAGAAAACATCCCGCTTCAGATTTCAGATATTTATTCCTATTTTTTGAAATTCAGCTGCCTTTTCCCTTTTACAATTTACAATACGATTTATTCCTTTATTCCTGCTCAATATTCAACATGTCCCAGGTCCAAGCTCCAAGCTCCAAAAGGTACAAGATTTTCTATACATTTAATATTCAACAGTATTTAGTACGTTACGTACTCTAGATTCTGGACCAAGGACTGCCATTTGAAGCAATATAATCTACAGTGTACAGAAAATGGAGGATACTGAATTCAACGGTATTGCGGATTGCGGACGAATGACAGGACTAAGCTGTCAATTCTCAATTTTCTTAATGCATTTCCCCCCACAACACAAAAAGACCACACCACAATCCGCAATACTAAGCTCAACTGTGCCATGGACCGTGGTCATAGACTATGGGCTATGGAGTATGGGTCTGTGAAGCATAGAGATTGGAGCTTGGAGCAAGATGAAATCCGCAAGTAAGTTGTTCAAAGCTGAGGGCACTGTGTTGATAAAATCTAATACCTTTTACTACCTGGATATCTCCAGAGGGATGAAAAGAAATAATGCGTCTAGCATGAGTGTACAATGTACAATGAACATTGTAAATCATGTACCTTGTCACCATTTCAAGCCTAAACTTTCGAGTTTAGAGGATATGTATGTACTTAAGTGCTCACAGATTAGACGTTCTATCAGACATCTAGACTAGATAGAATTCAAAGAAAAGTGCGTATTATTTACTACTTGCTATTTACAAAAAGTATGTTTACAAGTTAAAATAATAAAATAAACACCAAACATGCTTCTGGTTCCTGACTTCTGGCTGTTCTAAACTCTGACAGGACTACTGACTGACCACAGACCACAACCAACAAAAAAAACAAAGTAAAAACGTCATAGTCTCTAAACTCTTAACTCTAGATTCTAGATTCTAGGTTCTAGGAAATGAAAGAAAAAAACAAAGCACTAAACCCTACCGGCATCAAAAAACAAATCGAGGAACAAGATTTGTTTTAACACAGCCAACAGTTTCAGCTACCTGCCAAATCACAAATTGACACATTACAGAAAACAGAAAAAGAATTATGATTTTTACTTTTTACCCTTTCCGCTTTAATCTCAAATTTCAAGTCCAAAGTAAACAAAAAGAAAGCTGGTGAAAGTGGTAAATGGAAAGTGAAAAGTGAAAGGAGGGGAGGAAAAATGATGGACATGTCAAGTGGTTAAAACGTGTACACTGTACACTTTATACTGTACACAGTGAGAAATGAGTAGATCTCTGGAGCATAGAACAAAAGTCAATGTCAAAATGGATAAAGTGTGTAAAGAGAATAGAAAATAAAGGGGATGTGGACATTGAATCTGGAATTTGGAATCTATATTGTAGATTGTGGATAGATTATAGATGTATTGAAGATTGAAGCTTGAAGATAATTGTACATTGCACAATGTACAGTACTCAGTGCTCAACGCATATAATATGTCAAAGATAAAAAGCGGAGGTTTCCCTTTCTAGAATATTGATAATTCATCTTTCAAATGAGTATTTTCCTCAACTCTGAAGTGTGTTATTACATTAGAGTTCTCAGACATATCTACAATATTTATACAGATAAGGTACGGGGAGGACGGAGAGGAATGGGAGGAATTCCGCGTGGAAAAACGGAAGAGTGCCCCAGAGTCAAAAGTTCTTTTAATGGAAAAGGTGTAATCGACTACTCTTTACTCTTCTGCTGGCGACTACATAATACGTGTGAGTGTATTTGTATTTGTACAGATCCTTTTACCTTTTATATGATGTTGGATGTTGGATATTGGAGGTTGTGTAAGGAGCTGGACTTGATTCACCTCAAGTCTCAAGTCTCGAGTGTTTACGCTGTTATATTCGTCTCTTTCCTTTTCAAAAATGTAGTTCTCATGGTTCATAGCTGACTGAGTCAAGGACTTGTCTAAAGTCTACAGCGTACAGTCTACAGTCTACACTTCCTGTAAAAAGGAGCTGAAATGTTGAATTTTCATACCTATACACTGTACACTGTACACCGTACATTATGTATATAAATGGTTTTTAGATTGTAGATTTGCTTGTATTGGGGTTTGAGGTTTCGTGAAATTTGAAAAATCTCCTATAGACTTTCAATTCTTGATTCTTGATTCTCAATAGATACTGGATACTGGATACTCGATCTTTTCTTCCTTTCTCTGATTCCTGCTGCACTCATTCATGCATGACGTATGTAGGATGTGGGATGTGGGATGTGGGATGTGAGATGTGAGATGTAACCATATGAACCACAGACAGCCGGAGATGGAGAAAGAAAAACTAAATGTTATCATCTTATCTCACCACTCACCACTCTCCAGTCACCACTCACTACTCACTACTCACTACTCACTACCCTTCACTTCACTTTTCACACTCTGCAGTCTGCAGTTGTAGTCTACTACTAGTTTCCACTATCTTAGTGGTTTCCATTATCCATCTACAGATTCTAGATTCTATATAGAGTCTAGTTATATTGTATATTGTGTAGGTGTGCCTCATGTACAATGAACATTGAGCATTGAGCATTGAGCAGTGTACACACGTGCAACATGCAGATCAAAATAAAAAGAGTGAAAGCCCAAAAGTTTCAATTCCGTTCAGGTTCTGTGTCCCTGTTAAAAAATTCAAGTTTATGGTTTACACTCTAGACTCTAATATAATTTGGAATGTTGAGCGTTGAGCTGTGAGAAACTCGTTTATACTTTGTTTATTACGGATACATTTAGTATTTATGCTAGGTGAGGGAAAGAGCTTGTGGTTTCAAATAGATTTTAATACAGTTTACATTTCCCCTTCAGAGAATGTAGAATGTAGAATGTAAAAAATGATGTACAAGATGTGACTTGACTTTTGCCTGGAGTCTCGAGTCTGCCGTCTGTATTCTGTGTGATGTCATGAGTAGTTATGTAAAATCAATAATCATATATATGAGGCTCGAGGCTCGAGGATCTAGGATCTAGGATCCAGAGTGAAGATTCACTTCTTAAGCAGAATGTACAAGACACAATACATCAAAAAGCTGAAGGTCAGAATTCAGAAGTCAGAAGTCAGAAGTCAGAATTCAAAATATCTCTGGACTCTGGACACTGAACACTGAACACTGGACACGTACATAAATTGATAAAAACTTACTAATTCCAGCTGTGTTATCCTCGTCCAGCCCAATCATTTTCTCACAGTCACCCTTCTTCTCCTCGATGATTTTCCGAAGGAGGTGTTCACGGCTCTCACCCATTTTTATTTTGGCTTGGAGTTTGGAATCTGCATGTAAAAACAAACAAATACTTGACTTTTGACGTTTCAAATTATATTGAATTTATATTGAATATTGACTGCAAACTGCAAACGACATCATTCATATAATTTATAATTTATAGACCATACATATTAGATATACATAGACTTTTAGACTCTTAGAATGTAAGCTTAAGAGATAAAAACAGCTGATGGGGCAAAAAGAATAAAATTTTTACACGAGGTTTTTTATAGGCGTGGAGCGTTGAGCATTGAGAACGGAGCATATGCTTTTTCATTTTTCACAACCCTCTGCTAATTTATTTTTGTCATTTGTCATCTCAGATGCATTTGGCTTTTCAACTCCTGTCTCATGTCATTTCATCTTTTACACTAGAATCAAGAATATGTATAACACTGCAAAGTTCTAGATTCTAGCTTCTAGATTCTAGCTTCTAGATTCTAGATTCTTGATGTGAGATGTGGTGATAATATATCATTGCAATTTCCAATTGAACCCAACTATTTTGCTTCACTACTTTTCCATTTTCTTTTTACAACTATCCGCAGAAGGTAATATTATATTTTATATTATAGATATAGGTCATATCTTTGAAACCTGGGAACTGGGAACTTTTTTCATACCTATTTTTCTCCATTTTATGTTTACTTATTTGGTGTAAATATGTAGCGTACAAAAACATCCATTTTTTATCAGTATAATATAATATACAGCAACTAGCCCATGCTAATGCAATGTTCGTAGTATAGTAATTTACAGTATAACGATACACAACAAAAACCATCACCACGAAACATCCAGAATCCAGAATCCAGACATGAGAAAATGTGAGAACTTGGAACTATGTATAATGTATAGTATAAGAATGAAGTACGAGGTATGAGGTATGGAGTATGGGAAACAGGAACGAGATCCAATATGCAGCATCAACAGCATCCGACGAATTATTGCTCATGTCTTGCCTGTCCATCTATCTATCTGTCGTTTCCTTTGTTCATCTACTCTCCTTTTGTCATGCCATTTTGAAGGGAAAAGAAAGCAGAGAACAGAGAAAGCACACTTTACACTGCACTGGAATCGTGTGCACACTAAAAACTACACACAAGAAAAGAACGCTTGTTCCTTTCTTCACCATGAAGGTGTATTTTGTATTTTGTATTGTGTATTCAGCAAAACGTCTTTGGAAGTTGGAATCGTTTCCTCCCAAACATTTTTGATGAACCGCTGCTTCCTACGTTTTATACTTTATATTTTATACTCTAATATCCAATATTATAGTTTATAGTATTAACAGTTTTCCCACAAAATCACACATGTATCCATCTTCTGTCTTCTGTCTGATTTTATGATGTGCAGCAGAGGGACGGGGCACAGGAACGGGGCTTCTTATTTCGTATTTTATCTTTTATCCAAAAAGAAATAAAAAATACACAACAACCAACAATGAAACACAGAACATGTAGAGTAGCATTTGGGAATTGGGAACGTAAAAGTGCAAGTGGAACATTTTTTTTCTCCCTCGTCTCCCATTTTTATGCTTTACATTTTACATTAGTTTGATCTATCCACAATCCACAACCCACACGTTTCCTACTTTTCTGCTTGCTATTTGCTATTTGTTCTGTGTTGCGTGATGTTTCAAGTATCAAGTACATGTACGACCCACGATGCACGATAAATTATGAATAGAATGGTGAATTATGAAAACCACTGCACTTTTCATATAGGTATTTCAATAGTTTTATTATTTGGATTTTATGTACTTAAATGGGGTTTGAAAACAGAATTTAAAATTTCCTAAAAGTAAATTCTACCAAAATACCACTAATCACTAATCACTGATAATAATTACTCATTATAAAAACTTTTGCATTATCATACGATAATTTGATACTGAAAACATGTTGAAAAGTTTACAGGTTTAGAGTGTAGCGTTTAGATTTGAGAGTTACTACGATTCACTTGATACATACGACATACGTGATGTTGTGGTTTAGTGCGGAGAATAAATGCTGAAGCGTTGAAGCGCAACCACATGATTTCTGTTTCTGGTCTGCAAAGTTTGTGTTAAAACTCGAATCTAGAATCTCGAATCCAGCGAATCTGAATATGGAATTTGGAATCTCAAGTTGTGGAGAAATTTGAAATTTTTTGCGTATTCATTTGGCGGAATATGTCAAGAAAACTGGGAATCTCATTTTATAAATAAGCATAATATTATGTATGTAGAGTTTAGACAGTAATTTTCTACGGAGGGTAAACCCACATAAAATAGAAAACACACGCAAAATACATGTAAAATTCAAAAGTATGTATACTCTGTTTCTGCGGTAAAATTGAATCAAGGGGAGCGGAAGGAAACCAGGAAATTCAGTCATTGTCGTTTCTCATTTGCTCATTGTATGACAGACTGTGGATTGTACAAAGTACAAAGGACGACGTACATAAATGTATAAATACATTATAAATTGTACAGAAAAGAAATTGAAAGAAGAAATCCATGGCGATCGTCATAGAGTGATGACTTTCAACTGTCAACTGTACATAGACGTTAAGGTTTCCGGTATCCTCATCAAAATAAAAATCAAAGTCAAAGTTTTTTTAATAGAGAACGGAGAAAAGAAGAAAATCAGTGTGATTAACCATTAACCAGTAAAATGTAAAGACGTATCCAATTTTCAAGATAATGTCGTAATTCGTAATGTCGTACATGGAAGGAAAACAGGAAAGAAGTATGTGCCACATATTACGTGTGTTTTTCCCCATACTTAATACTTACTACAATGTAGCTTTTTTACATTTTACGGGGAATAAGCGGGACACAAGACACACGTGTGTACAAAAAGTAGAAAGTAGAATGTAAAAAGACGGCTTGGCCTGACTGACTTCCGCCGTTGACGTTGACTATCTGATGGAGAATGGAGAGCAAGATATAATCATATAATATCAACGTACTTCACTCGAATCGACTCTCGATGCGATTCGATTGAACTCAAGTCAACTCGACTAAATTACCGCCACTAACTGCCTGATGGGACTTTGAAATTCTAAATTCTACGGCCTGAAGACTGAAGACTGGAGGCTCGAGCATCAAGAATCGGGAGCGGAGAATACTGAGGAAAATTATACATGCATCTGAGGGTTGATGGCTCATTTGACTCTTTCTTCTTCTTCTTTGTAATTTTATAAGAACTAGCATAAGAACACACAAGCTGTATCTATATCGTGTACACTGTAGACTGTAGAGCTTATATAACATGCTGGTAAATAAATGGGGTTTTGAATTTGAGTCCGACTTTCTATTTCTATTTCCTCCACCTGTCTGGGTGCTTTCTCCATCCTCCTTTCTCCATTCTCCAAGGTGAAAGGCGACCATTTGATACACACAACTTTGTACTTGGTACACAAAATATCTTGTATTTCTTATACCTACATCCTACATTATATGTTGCACAATGTATCCTGTATTTTGTACCTTGGTGATGAAAATGAAGGAGAATGCTTGAATGTTGAATGTTGACTGCTTTGTCATCTGTACGGATTACATCTCTCTACTCTCTACTCTCTATACAACATCCTTTCTCCGTTCATTCCGTCCTTTTTCCTTATGCTACCTGTTGTAATTTGTAATATGACTCTAGATTCTGGATTCTGGATTCTAGACTCTAGATTCTAACAAGTAAGGAGGGTGTGTGAGCGATGAGCGGACTAACGAGCTACAAAGATACAACCTGTGTGATGTATGATGTATGTTGTAACTTGTATTTACACTGCATTTACTCCTCCAAAGAAAAAAAGTAAAGTTACACCATTGCTGTGTACATTGGATATTATTACATGATTTTATTGTATTCCACTGTGGATTTTGTGCTTTTCCTCCCAAGCAAAGGAAAATATAATTTTTCTTGTTCATTTATAGATTGTGGGCTGTGGATCTTGGATCTTGGATTCTACGTTCTGCGTTCCAAATAAATTCCATAAAGCCACATAGTTCCTGTTGTGCATGTTTGTATTTTGTATCCCAAATATTTGAAATACTTTTTGAGTCTTGTAATACGGATTACTGTGGTCGTTGGTCTCATGTCTGAATGTCTGAAGTCTGAATGTATAATGTTCAATGTGTAATATGTAATATTTGTATTTTAGTACTTTTTAATAAATGCTTGTTACAGAAAATATAAATAGATAGCGATCTTTAGAAATTAGAATTTATAGAATATGGATAGATTTTCCAGGTCGTTGAGAATGGAGAATGTAGAATTTAGACTGAAGTTGTAAAAGTTTTGTTGAAATTGGTATGGAACATCCAACTCAAAACTCAAAACTCAAAGAAGCTCCTATAGTGGTATAACGGTTTATATTGAAGAAAGTTTTTAATGATGATTTCCTACTCCTGTATAAGCCGATTCAAAATCCAAATTGGACAATAATAATTATTCCTAAATCCTCAAGAAATAAGAATGTGTTCTGAATTCTAAATGAACTTCACTTTCTTGTAAAACTCATCCACAAGGAATCTTCTAAGAGTCCGTTCATTATGCATATTCCATTGGCAGTCGCCTAAAGATGTAAATTGTTTACTAGAAATCGACATTGATTGGTCAAAACGTGGCACCACAATTTTATGTTCTCAAAGCCCAATCAAAAGAATTTGCATCTCGCATCCCTCTCAAAGTTTAACAGTTATCTGCGCAGCTAAATTTTCTTCTTTTTCCCGATATTATGATGTATTACGTAGATTAATTAACCAAAACCACAAAACTCAAATCTCAAAACTCATCAAAATTTCCTTGACTACATCATAAATCATCAAGTATTTGCAGTTTTGTGAAAGTTATGTACAGTGTACAGAGTACAGAGATTTTTAAGAATTTGCCCAACTATCTATAATCATCCTTTTCATCTTCCTCTTTCAAAAATATGTACGCTGTAAATTCCAAATTCCAAGAGAAGGAAGAGGAAGAAAGGAAAAGTTTCAGACTTTGGTCAACCAATTACTCATAATAATATGTACATTGTACAGTGTACATATTTTCTAGTCACTCGTCACGAGTATTCAATATTTCATCATGACTTTCTTTCTGCTTTCTCCTCGAAACCTTTTCATCATCTTTCTTCCTTCTTCCGTCTTGCTCTTGCTACAACTGTAGCTATCGTCAGTGTACAACTGTGTACTGTGTATGCAAAAGACAGGGGGAGAGTTTAGATTGAGTCGGATTGACTTTCTCTATTGATGGTAAAAAGGTAAAAGGTAGGCAAGAGAGAGAGAGAGAGATGGGCAGAGAAAGCATAAATAGATAAACAGAGACTCATCGAATTTCCTGGAGAAACTCCAGGATTCTATCTTCTATCTTCTCCATGCTCGTGTCCATGTCCATGTCCACGTTCCATGTGTGTGAAGGTAAAAGGAGGCGTTCATTTTTTCAATGAAAGAGAGAGATGAGACCACCCAAGACTCTAGACTCTAGACTCTAGACTCAAGACTCAAGACTCTGGACTGAAGACTGAAATTCTTGGCTCATTCTCTTTGTGAATAGGACTAGAATGTAGAATGTAGAATTAGAGCTGGGACTAAGGTGAAAGCAATGGCTAATATGAAACTAAAACGCGTGAGTCCGTTCCGTTCCGTGAGAGACAAAGTGAACTGAAAAGTGACAAAGAAGAGACGGAGCACGGAGCAGAGAAACAATAGAGAACAAAAAGACCAAGGACCAAAAGGAACAACACGTCATGTTTTTTAATCAACAAGAAAAGTTTTTCAAAATTGAAAAATATGACAGGAATGAAAGTGGATGAGCGAGTTTTAGCAGAGCATATTTTAGACTTTAGTTTGTAGATGGTAGATTGTAGAGGAATGAGATAAAGAGAGAGGGAACATATGTAATATGCATGTACAATTTACAAATATCCATCTTCTTTCTATACAAATAGACTGAAGACTGAAGAGTCTCTACATTCTACTTTCCAAATTCTACATCTATAACTGAAAACATCTAGAAAATCTAGAGTCTAGAGTCTACTGTCTACAGTATGTCATGTCACACGAACGGCAGTTGGCCATAATTTACAATTCCCCACACAAACTATGCACGATCCGCCATCCAGGATTCATGCTATTCATCCCCACTCTTATTTTCCTCCTTTTAAATTGCTCACTTTTTCTACATGTGTGCATGAGACGACCAACTACCAACTACCAACCCAACCATGCACCTTTTACACTTTACGCTTACCTACACAATAACGTTTCAGGAGTGAAATAAAAATTGAGGTACCAGTTACCAATTGAAGAAACTCCGGACTCCGGACTCGGGACGAACAAACAAGTTTTACAAGCGTGTTTGTAAAATTGTATGTACATCATAAAATATGAAGAGTTTTCTCCAGGACTCAATATTATAATTCTGTGTTCTTTATATGCTCCAACATTGAATATTGCATCTGGTCTCTGGTACATTTTATATTATGCATCTGCTATCTCCTCTTGTCTTGAGTCTAGACTCTTGACTCAATAGCTTAAATAACCGTTCCACTTTTTTGTCATTTTTTATGGATAATTATGACAACTGCAGCTTCATAATTATCCATCATATTCCATATTCCATTTTCCATGCATATTATACTGCACAGAAAAGAAGCGAAAGGTTTTGTTCTAGCTTCTGGATTCTGGATTATTTTGTACAGTGGAACAACTTTCTCTTTTTCTCTCTCCTTTCCATTTCTGAATTCCGAATGGGAATGTCAAGTCTCAAGTCACAAGTGTAGATGGTAGATGGTAGATGGTAGATTGTAGGTAGACCAATGTGTAAAGTATCTACAAATGAAGGAATGAGCGAACAAACAAACAAAAATGAGCGAGGAAAGTACAAGTGTAAAAAATATGAAAGTTGCAAGCCAATGGAAAATGAGAATGAGAGAAGACAGAGAAGACAGAAAATACAGATACTGTTGAATGTTGAATGTATTGTATAGTGTATAGGAACAGAAACGAACGGAGGAAACACCAGAAAAAGTCTGTTTTATCTGTAGTCCGTTGTTTGTTGTCGGTTTGGCATGACAAAGCAATTATCTTCATTATTTTCACTTTCTCAAGCACAAAAAGTGAAAGGATGAAGAAGGATGAGGATGAGCACGAGGATGAGAGATAAATAAATAAACAGAAAAAAAGAGGAAAGAACAAGAGAAAAAAATGGGCAAAAAATTATGATTCAATTTCCCGTTTATCACCATTGGCATTGGCACTGACTAATAAAAGTTATCAGCCACTCAACTACAAGCTACAAAATAAAAGTACAATTTCAAAGTATGATGTAAAAAGTTTCCACACAAAACACAAAATGTACAATGTTAGAGATATGAAAAGTTTTAAAAACAGGTAAAAGACTAATAACTATTAACTATTAACAAATGAGTCTTTTTTTTGTTTCATATAATTATTATTGTTTTTATTTTTGTTGATTGTACTTTGGCTGAATCTAAATTGGGTAAAAGTTACAACATGTTGTATCTGTTTTACATGTGTGTAACAAGTAAAAAGTTACAAGTTCCTTTTGATTGACGAGAAAACGTCGGATGGGAATAATTCTTTGATAAATCACATTTTAAGCAGAGCTGAACTTTTGGCCCATTTTTCTCATTGCTCATTCGGCATTGTAAATGTTATCATAGTAAATTTGATTAATTGATTTTCCATCCACTATCTTTATTTTTTTACCTCAGACATGAGACATGATTGACGTTTAACGATTAATTTAAAAGATTCCAAAACTAAAAAACACTAAATTTTTTTATACTCTTTGAAAAAAAGCTCTAGAAAAAAATTGAAATAATAATGGCGCTTAAAAGTATTTTGTATTTTACTGACCTTTATCAAGATCCGGATCCGGGTCCGGATTTAATTACAATTCTTGTTGAGTGTTGAGTGCTGATTTTTCTGTGTTTATATTTTTATCACAACTTTCCAATCTTTGATTGGAATCTTGATTGGAGCAAATTTATTCATGTCCTTTGTCTTCAAACTTGAAACGTTGAGCACCAAACAAAGTAAAACCCTTGTAAAAACTATTGAATCCCGCCCGTTTTTTGGCAATGTCACTTTTCACACTCAAGTCACCAGGAAGAAAAGAGAAAATTCAAAATCAAGCTTCAAGATCTAGAGTCTAGAGTCTAGAGTCTCGAGTTGAACGAATCTCCCCAAAGAGTCTGGAACCAGATCCTTGAGTTTTGAGTTTTGAGCATTGGGCTTTGAGCACTGCTCGCCTTCATAAATAAATAAAGGAGGGATAAACACTGATAATAAACGAGTCACGCCAAACCAGCAGCAACAACTAACAACTGAAAACTGACAACGAGTGTAGAATGTACAGCCCACAGTCCGAATATGCTGTACGTTCTACGTTTTATCTATTTTAGCTTGACTTGAACTGCACCACAAACTAGAAGCCTGTAACTTGGAACGGAGCAGCGGGAACCGTCCGGGTCTGTTGAGACTTGTGAGACTCGAGACTAGTGAGACGACTGTGTTGCTTTCTCCAGCGACACGGATCGACTGCCTCACTTTCTTATGATATCCCTGTCCTTTAGCTTCTTCCAATTTCCAGTTTCCAGTTCCCAGTTCCAATGCCAATTTTAAAGCCAAAGTCAAAGCAATAATGGATGCCAACTTGATAAAATTGCCTGCAATTTAGCCCCTCATTTTTTCCACATCCACAAAGACATCCATAGGATAAAATTGACAAAGATGAATGTTCCTCGTTCTCGTTCCTCCAGCGCCAGTGCCAGTGACTGGTGAAACCCATATTGCGCTTCCTCCATACTTTTATGCTTTATGCTTACTGCACGAAATTAAGAAGTTGAACGTAAAACAGTGAACAGTGTAAAAATATAAAATATCAGTTCAATATTGTCAGTATTTTTTCTTCCATCAGGATTCATCTGCTAATATAATATTGATACATAGATCATAAGATGAGGTGAAAAATATGTCTAAAAATAACAAAATGTGGAAATTCTGGGCATGAAAAGGCTACAGAATACGAGCCCGCACCAGAACCAGAACAAGAACCAGAACTAAGAACTAAGAAGAGCAAGAGCGGAAAACGGAAGGAAATGAAGAATGCTTATGGAATACAAATTTTTTCCAGGGGCGCATTTTTATGAAAATACGACACAGATCATGTAATAATGCAACAGGATACGAGATACAATGTACAATATACAACATACAAGATCTGATCAGAACA
>JAQGBH010003726.1:0-18937 GCA_034698265.1 Sminthurinus aureus
CTTGCTAGACATTTTACTACTATTCATAACAGTGATGTAAATGACGAGTCGACAGGATAATTATTTATTTTAGAAAGATAAAAAACAAAACGACTACAATTATTTTTTTATATAATACCACGTGAAAAAGAATATGAGCTTTTGTATTTTGTATAATAATATATTATTGTACTTTTTGAGTGCTGGCAACGGAAATAAAACGAAAAAAAAAACAAAAGTAATAGCATGTAATTTAAAACTTGAATGATGTTTAGGATTTTATCAGCTCAATATACAATAATCAAGATCAACGCCAATGTCAAATTCCATTTAATCTTAGTTCTTAGTTGAATGACCGTTTTTACTTTGTACAGCCAAATGTAATGAGAAATTAGATAAATTTACTGCATAATTTTTAATTCCCGAAAATCAAATGCAGTTCATAATCATGACCATTGAGGATTGTAAAGGAAGATTTATTTGACTAGTTTCGTTTTAGTTTTAGTAGTATAAAATTTTCCTTTTTTCAAACAAAGAATACAAAGTTGGATGGCTGAGGAACTAAAATATTTTACATCAAGAATCACAGGAGGTTGGAATATGCACAGAACAGAATACAAAGAGTCTAGGATCTAGAATAGATAGACACACTTTTTGCTTGTTGCAGCTTCCTCCTTAAAGCAGACATATTTTTTAATTGTAATTAAAATCAAACAGTTGATGTTTAAATCGAGTTTATAACTGTTCTCGAGTTCTCGAGAATTCCAGAATCCGCAATATAGTTTAAATTATTTGGCTGTTGATCCATATTTCCATGAAAATGCATCCAGTATACTTTTCTTTTTAGCACTTTCTTTCATTTGCATACTTAAAGCACAAAGCATCAACAGGTTTTGTGTTTGTGAATGTGTAAATTGGCATTTGCATTTTGCACAAATCTCGAATTTGTACTTTGTACATGAAATTCCACAAACTTACGTACACTTGTACAAATTATGTTAGCGTCTGTGAATTATGAATGATAAAAGTTAAGTAACAGACTTTTATGACAAAAATAATATAAAATAATTCCATTGAACTGTGAGCGGAACTGAGTTGAAAAAGCACATTTTGACGATTTGACAATGTGTCAAGTGTGAAGAAAAACGGAAAAATGTTTTTATTTGTTGTCATTATTGTAATTTTTTCTCATGTAAATTAAGATGCTGAATTCCTGGATTTCAAAATAACATAATAAAGATAAAAATGACACATCTATGCTGATTATTGTTAGAAAATACAAATACCAAAGCTGGATGTTTATTATGTTGTCCTGTTGGTTGTTAATTGTCTGTCTATCTTGAGTCTTGAGCCTTGAGTTATTATTTATTATACAATCTCGTTATTGTATTTAATCTCTGTACTACAATGTACGATGTACGACTTTACACTTTACGTGACCAAATCAAGTGGTTTAATCAAATCATTTACTCTCAAGTTGAAATGCCGTTGACTTGTCTCTCATTGTTTTATAATCAAAAATCAAAGCAAGTGAATGATCCTTTTGCTTCCAGTGACGCCTACTTGAAAATTGAACATGATTCAATATTTGTAGTGATGAAAACTGGCAAAATGACGTAGTGTGATTGAGAACTTCAACTTTGATATGAGGAATAAAAAATGGAAACAAAGTAGATTCAGATTCACGTACGCCACAAATACGTTAAGCTTTGCACGTAGGCAAAATTGACTCGTAAATATCTCATGATGATGGTTTCGCCTGGCTAAAATCTAAAATGAACCTCTATTGTTTTACTGAACATTCTCTAGATTCTAGATTCCAGCTCCTCTACTCTCGCCGTATAAAATAATTCTCTCCCTTCTCCATTTCCCACAGTACTCAACTGAGGCTGAAACGTGAATGAGTAAACAATAAACATGGCTCACAGCTTTTTAAAAACACTTTTGCTCACTTTTGCACTGACTTTGATCCTTTCGGTCAATGTCAAGAGTGAATTTAGCTGTTACCCCGATTCTCCTGAATACACTCCGTGCCGTTGCTCGGCGGAAAACTCGAGCGTGACCTTATCATGTCCGGGACTGTCGGACCAAAGCGATCTGTCCTGGTTCATCAACATGCTCAGAGTGGAAAATCCCCCGGTGACGGAAAAGTTGCGGGTTTCTGCCTTCATCTTTGAATCCCTGCATCCAAATTTGACCTCCCTTGACCTCACCCCTCTCACATACTGTGACATTGGTAGACTTGTTTTCCAATCTAATCCAAATCTGACCTCAATTATACCAGCCTCCAGCAGCAGCAGCTCAACAATTAGGAAAATGAATGTCGAGTCCATTGAGATTGTACAGACGCTGTTGTTCAACGCGGATGTTGGAAACATTTTGACCTATGTCAATTCCTCCACCGGTCCTCTTCATATTAAAGTTGAGAGTGATCCACACTTTTCGGGGAATTCTCAAGGCTCCCCCATCATTTCCGGACTCGGTTCTTTCCCAAAACTGCAGAGTCTGAGCTGGAGGAATAACTCGATTAGGGGGATTTTGAGCTCTGCTTTCGAGGATTGTCCAGGTCTGACTCAAATTGACCTGTCGAACAACAAAATCACAAGGTTGGCAAAGGACGCCTTCCGAATTGACAACAACAACAATAATAATAACAACCTCTCCATTAATTGTGACAACAACCTTCTGGAGAGCGACGGTATTGAGCCCGGTTTCATCCCAGAAGGAACCGGCGGTTCTTCTTCTTCTTCTTGGTCCGTCACCATGTCGATGAGAAATAACAGCCTGAAGACTCTGCCCGAGGAAACGTTTAAAAATATCCTGTTTCCCCAAGGCCCTCTCACGCATTTAGAGGTGGAGGGAAATGAATTTGTGTGCGACGAGCGGATGCAGTGGATCAAAAGGGAAGAGAGCAGTGGAGAGTGGGAGGGGCGCCTCAAGCATGTCGACTGTGCAAATGACCCGGGTAAAACCATTTTCACAACACAACTGGTTCCAGTTCCAGATCCAGTGAACAGCACTGAAACTACTACTACTACACCTGGAACTACAACTGGAACAACAACAACTACAACAATTGCAACTACTGAAACTACTTCTACAAATCCCAGCAGATCTGATTCATGGTTTCAAGTAAATGGCATCCAATTTGTCACTTTTATTTGCACAATATTAATTTTTTTTATTTGTGCTTTTACCATGCACATTTTATTAAAACATTTAAAATATTTAGCGGCTTCACAAAGAATGTGGCCTGAACAACATCAATATGATACAAATGCAACAAAAACAAAAGTTTAAGTCACTTGCAGAATTAAGGAATTAAAGAATTTAAGAATTTTGTAGTCAGCACAAATGAAAAAATGAATTGAATTGGATACACTAAGTTTTTCAATAAAAATTAATCATCAAATACCTTTTAAAAAAACTAATATTATGTAAATTAGCCTAAAACACATTTGATAATTGTACGACTGTCCATTATTAAATAACAACTTTTATCATGATTAAAATGATTTTGTACTTTGCCAATGCTCAATGCTCAATGACAAATCTCTCGGGAGGAGTCAAAATGTTTTATTATTTTTAGCTATAGACAATACATTATGTATCATGATGTATTCTGTATTAGGTATTATGAAAATGAGTCATCTGTGCATTTTGACTCCTTTTGAGTCTTTTTTTCTCCTGGGAATCATGACAATGGACAATGGACACGAGATGAAAGCAACGGCAATCCAAGGTATCTAAATAGAGTCTGAATGATTAAAAGAACCAAAACTCGAGCCTTTTGTTTCAAAATCCTGTTGCTAAGTCTACAATAGCACCAATTGAACACAATGTTAAACGTACACAAATTCCCTGCAGTACAAAATTCTGTTTGTATTTTGTACCCAAAATGCAAATGCAAATGCAAAAGTTGAGCTGTTTTGATTCTCAAGCCTCGTCTCAAGTGGCTGTTGACTGTTGAAATAAAAAGTAAAATAAACTGTCACTTGCATCTTTAATTTTATTTGGTATTTGGGTTTTAAAAACTTTGATAAAAATAACAAATATTATGAAAATATTATAACGACACGATATCGACGTCATTGAGAATTGAGAATTCAGAAGCAAGATTTATTTGACTATAGTCTCATTTTAGTACCGTTACATAATTTTACATACAAAATACAAAGCTAAATCACACATGAATGAATTAAAATCCATCCAAGATCAACACGATTCGAAATTGGGAATTCGCACAAGAAAAGAACAGGGAGTGTAGTAGAATCACTGGAGCTTGAAATTTGCACAGAACAGAATACAAAGAGTCTAGAATCTAGAATCTAGTGTCGACAGACACACACTTTTTGGCTATTGCAGCTTCCTCCTCTTCGTCCTCCTCCCATCCTCAGACAATTAAGGGCACAAGCAGAATCATTCACAGCAAAACCCCATCCGGTAAAACTTAGCACGTCACAAGTAGCTCGCTTCGAACGGGATAATTCATGTGGACTGGGGGCAGCGGTATTTTTACCGAAGAGTCCACAGAGAACCACGGCGATCAAGGCAAAAATGGCAAAACCTCGGCTGCTGTAAGTAACAGAGTGAAGAACAATTTAAATTTTAAACAGCTAAATACTAAATAGTAAGCTAAAATTTTAGATAATGACAAAAAATGAAAATTCAACTCACCTGGATTGAAATTTCATTTTGAAATGGAATGAGTAAAATTTAATGACTTTTTGATACCCGAGACGAAATGCTGAATGATGGAAAGCAAGAAAAATCCAGCCTTTTATATAAAAATCCTGTATTGACAAAAAAAAGCATGCAGATGTTTTTCATTTTAGTTAGAATCAAACAATTCATGTTTAAATCGAGTTTGTAAAACTGTTCTCGAGTTCTCGAGAATTCCAAAATCCGAAATATAGTTTAAATTTGGCTTTTAATCCATACTTCCATGAAAATGCATCCAGTATACTTTTATTTTTAACACTTTCTTTCATTTGCATACTTAAAGCATAAAGCATCAAAAGGTTTTGTGTGTGTGAATGTGTAAAGTGTAAATTGGCATTTGCATTTTGCAGCACATGTGTGCAAATCTCGAGTTTGTACTGTGTGCATGAAATCCCACAAACTTAAGTACACTTCTTGTACAAATTATGTTAGCTTTTCTGTGAATTATGAATGATAAAAGATAAAAGTTAAGTAACAGACTTATGACAAAAATAATTCCTTTGAACTTTGAGCGGAACTGTGGTAAAAAAGCACATTTTGACGATTTGACGATGTGTAAAGAAAAGCCCGAATATCCTTTTTATTTGTTGTCATTATTGTAATTTTTTCTCATGTAAATTAAGATCCTGAATTCCTGGATTTCAAAATAATAAAATAAAGATAACAAAATGACACATTTATGCTAATTATTTTTGCATTAAAAATATTATGTAAGTACAAAAGTGTGTGTGTGAGTAAATTAATTTTTGCGTGTTGATGTAATCTTGCAGTGTCGGAGTTGCCCTTGTATTTTTTTGAATGGGTGAAATTCGTGGATTGTCGATTGTTGATTTTTTGTGATTTTAATTGTGGTTAAAATCTAGAATCGTCATTATTATGCATTGACAGTTATTTACCCATGTGAAAAACTCTCCTCTCGTTTTTTTGACAATGGAATCGGCAGGATTATAGTTGACATTATTATAAATTATAAATCGTGTGTGCTTTTGTTGTACATGAGTTGGAAAATGTAGCAAAATACAGACGTGATTCTAAATAACAATTTCAAGTCAAGTTTACAGTTCAAAGTTCAACAAGTCAATAAATAATTCTAAAATAACCACGTATTGCCAAGAAAATGTCTTCGTAAATAATTCTATGTTAATTACAGTCTAACACGTAGCAAACAACCTAAAAATAGCAGTAAGTAAATTTTTTATTAGCGATTACTTTTAAAATATCAAAATACAAAATATTATACGAATTAAAAATCAATTCACTAGATGATGTTTATTAGTATGAACTATGAACGTATGAACTATGAGTATTTTATAAAGTAAATGTTTGTCAATTGTTGTTTAATTTTTAGCCATGGCTTTTCACATGGAAGGAGTAAGAATCCTCAAACGAATTGGAATTGGTGAAAATCAAACTTCTCCGTCGGTCAATGTCCAAAAATTCCATTGTTATGGCTGCAGTCTTCAATTTAAAGATTTAGATGACTTCAAAAAGCATAAATGTAAAAAGCTTCGACCTATTCAAAATGTATCTATGGATACGAGAGCTGATAATAATAATATGAGAATGATTTTACCAATTCTAATGCCAATGGAAACTGAAACTGAGACTGAGACGGAGATGGAACATAAAAGAGATGAGGAAGTAGAAGAAGACGAAGAAGCAAGTTTAACAGATGTTGAAATGGATATAAAACCAGGAGAAGATGAATTAGGAGAAGATCCATTAAAAATACCATCAACAGCAACTAATTATAATATTCCTAATATTACTACTACTACTACTACTACTACTATTCCCACTGGAACTGGAATTTTAACCAATAATAAGACAAATAATCCGATTGTTTTTTCTAATAATAGTACAAAGTAAGATATAATTATTATTAGCATAAAAAACTACATGTTCCAATTTTTTTAAATTATGACATGCAAAAATATCATAATTTTGTTTGGTTTTAATCATAATATTATATTATTGTTTTTTTTAAAACAGAAAACTTGTCATTGCTCGAGGTACGATCAATCCTCAATCAACTGTAGTTAAAGCTGCATTAATGAACCACCTAAATAGATCACCATTAGAACAAGCACCACCACAATTAAATCAAAAACAACAACCACAAGAGAAAGAAAAAGGCGAAGTAAATGTACCTACAAATAATATTCAAATAGTAAATTCCTATTCTCTCAAAACTAAAACTAAACGTTGTTTCGGTGGTGTAGATAAAGTGAATATGCAATGTAAAACTTGTTCTTCAGATTTCTCTAGTCTCAAATTACTCATAGATCATTTAAAAAATCCATGTCTCCAACTCATCAACACAGCTCAATCTAAAAAAATAAAACAAAAAACAAAACAAACTCAAACACCCCCTGCTAAAACTGTTAATTCTTCCTGTTCAACTTCTACAACATTAACAACAGCAACCACAAGTTCAGAAGATAAAAATGGTGGTCCTGAATCGGAATCGGAAGCTAATAAAAATGACAATGAAAAAGATAATAATAATGCTGGAGATGCCGAACCATCAAAACTCCCCCCTGCTGATGTCCGTTGTTTTGGATGTGATGAGAATTTTAAGAGTATGCAAGTCATGAGATTACATTTGAGTCCAGCAAATCGAGTAAAATGCCCACGTTGTGATGATCACTTTGATCTCTATTGTTCTCTGAGAAAGCATATTGACCAGCATGCGAAGGAAGATGCAGCTATACAAGCAAATACAAAAGAGCCGCCTGCAAAAACATATAGTAGAAAAATTCCAACTCGTCCAGTTCGTCTCCCTGTTCTTCCTCGTCTTTCTACTTGTGCTCCTGCTCCTCTCAAGAAACTAACAGCAAAAGATACAGAGATATTGTCTTTAAAACAATATAAAAAACTGAAAGCAGTTAATAATAATAATATTAAAAATAGTAATCATAATTCTTCAGTCCTGTCTGAATTTTCTGAATCGTCACCTCCGTCACCATTAGCTACATCTGAACCAGAAGAAGAAGAAGAAGAGCCAGAACCAGATAAATCCACATTTCCTTTTCCTTGTCCTCGCGAAACGTGCACTCGAGGATTTTCATTAGAGCTCCAACTAAAAAATCACGTCCACGGGCATGCCTTCCACGACAGAACCTACCCCTTCAAATGCCCGTATTGTCCCATTGGTTTCCGAAAGAAGAAACAACTAACTGCTCATAAAATTAATGTTCATGATGCAGGATTCAACTGTCCACATAATTGCTCTCGCATCTTTGCAGAACAATTCACTCTGGACCAACATATGCAAAAGTATCATTCCCCCGGCAGTCAATTTAAACCTCCACCACAGAAAAACAATATTATCAACTCCAACAACCCCCAGAAGTTTCAATCTTGGATTAAAAAAACCAGTACCAGCGCCAGCACCAGTACCAACACAAACGTCCGAAGGTCCTCGCGTAGAAAACGTGGAAGACCACAAAAACCAAAACCAACAAGTGAGGAATCAACTGTCAAAATAATCCCTCCAACTCCTGGACAAATTAAAGAACTTGGAAGACCAAGGAAAAATCCAAGAGCAGTGCCAACTCTAAAGTCCCTCTGTACAAAACTTATTAATGAATTTGAATTAAAAGCATTAAAAACTCTTCATAGTCGTGGACAAATTAGAAGAAGGGGTAGACCAATGACAGTAACAAATGTCCAAAACGGCGTCTTCAGAAAAAGTAATAAAAGAAAAAAACTAATGTTTGCCCATATAAAACGCCGAAGTACACAAGCACAAGTGCCAAAAATTCAGGATTCTATTGTCAGAAAACTTCTTGGTCAAAATGTTGATCCGGAGAAATATCCATATCCGTGTTTAGAATGTCCCAAACCCATTAGTTTTCTCCGTCAAGAACAACTGGAGCAGCACAAGATGCTTCATCGGAGTATGGAGAAGGCTGTGAGAGAGGCAAAGATGCGGGTTGAAGGAGTAGAAGAAGAAAGTGAAGCTGAAGAAGCAGGGGAAGAAAGTGAAAGTGAAGCTGAAGAAGTAGGAGGAGAAAGTGAAAGTGAAGAAGTAGAAGGAGACGGAGGGGTAGAAGAAGTAGAAGGAGGAGAAGAAGTAGGTGGTGGAAGTGAAGTAGAACGAGAAGAAGTAGAAGGTGAAAAAGTAGTAGGAAAAAAAAGTGAAACAGTAGGAAAAGAAAGTGAAAAAGTAGGTAAAGGAAAAGGACGAGTCGTAGAAGCACGGTTGAAACTCGGTCTCCTCCAATGTCCAAACTGCCCCGCTCCAATTTTTTTCCCCAATAAATCCTTCCTCCTCTATCACATAAAAAAGTTCCACAACATTACGGACCCTCAACTTGCAGGCATAACTATACAAGTAACCACCACCCGTAACCCAAACAAGAATAAGAATAAGAAAGAATTTTTTTCTTGTCAGCATCGGGAGTGTATCAAACTCCGTCCCCCTGTAATATATAAAACTAGACCCACTCTGATTAAACACAAGGCTGACGTCCATGGAGAAGAAGATACAAGGCCGAAACATCAATGTCCTCATTGTCCAGTAATTCTTAGAGGGTCCAAGAATAGCCTCAAAATCCATATTGAACGGATCCATGAGAAGAAGAAAAATGTCTTGTGTGAGACGTGTGGCGTGGTAAATAAGTATTTTGTATTTTACTTTTGTTTCTTTAGCTTTAAATTACACTATATCTTTTACTATTTACTATCTCCGTCATAATTATTATTATTATGAAGTATTATAATATTATTATAAATTGTAAATTGTGAACTAACTTTTAATTTTGTATCGTATATATTTGATGTTTTTATTATTATTATTTTTATTTATAATTTAGGCATGCTACAGTCTGAGCACTCTCCAGAAACATGAACTAACTCACAGTGATGTACGAAGTTTTAAGTGTGATATAGATAATTGTGGGAAATTATTTAAAGCGAAACATACTTTGGATAAACATAAAAAAACACACGGCGAAAGAAAATTTCTTTGCATACATTGCGGGTGAATAAAATATAATCAAGTATTATTTATGTGTAGTTATTTAGTTTAATTATGGTCCAAAAATCTGTGTATTATTTTCTGTGTATCATAGCTGAAAAAAATATTATCAAAATGATTCTAATGATTGTGTTTGTTTTTAAAAAATATTTTAATCAATTTAGACGTGCGTTTATGACAATGGACTCGATGAATGTTCACAGCAGATTACACTCTGACGAGAAGCTGTTCAAATGCCCGATTTTCGGATGTGATGTTGGCTACAATCATAAAGTTACGCTCAAGGCTCATATGAAAACCCATCCGGATTGGGAGGGACAACTTTAAAATTATTCCCAAATTATTACGTATTTATACATATTTTTATACTTGATTTTTTTTGGAAGTGTTTGGAGAAGTGGATTGCTTTATTCTTTATTGAAATTTGAGCTTTCGGAAAATCTTTGTTTTCTTCTTAATTTTTTTTTCTTTGATTTACTATCAAAATTAGAATATCAACAATATACTTACAGATTTTAAATGTTTGTGTAGAACAATGTGAGACGCACGAGAAAGAGTAAGAGACTTTAAAGAGAAATCGAAAATAATTAATGTATTATATGTGAAGTGTATGCTCAAAAATAATGCATAATATATTATTATGTGAGATGTGAGATAGTACACAATTTTTTATTTATCATACCTTTTGAAACTTGAATAAACTTGTTTCACAAACAACGCAATTTTATTTTACCTTTTCAATTCATTATGTATTTTGTATTTTTTTAAAAAAGATTTTGTCATTTAATATTTATTGATTTGGGTAGGGATGTTTTTGATTCCACTCTTTAATTTCAGGTAGAGCTTCAAGTCTACTCACAAGAGCTCTTAGATTTGGATAATCCTTTAGTAGTTCAATTTTATAAGTGTGCTCCAGATTACTTATAAAATGAACAATGAGAACATCAGCCAAACTCACAGATTTTCCCACGAACCACTTATTTCCATTTCCTTCCAGAACTTGACTAAATTTAATGAGGTATTTAGGACCAACTTCTTCTATCGCCTTTTTTAATAGGGATTCTCTCTCCTCTCCTTTTGAAAGATGAACTCCTCTCCAGGCTAAACAAAAATATACAGTTTTTATGCATGTTTAGTTTTATAGAATTTTCAACCATCAATTATTGATTATTTTATTTTGTTTCCTTTTTGTATTTTAGATTTTTGAATATGTCTTACCACTTTGATAATCTTTTAATGCATCCGTAATTTCATCAATTCGTGCAGACTCTAGAACATTTTCACCATAGTAATTGAAAGTTCTCGCGAGGAATCGTATGATAGCTCCAGATTGAGAAAGAATTACTCCATCAATTTCCAAAATTGGCACTTGTCCATACGGCAGACCTTAAATATCACATCAATTCTTAATTAAAAATATAAATTGGTCTTCCCTTCGTAATAAAAATAATAATAAATAATTATAATTATGTACGTTGTTTAATCTCGAGTGGAATTGCAGCTCTCTCTCCAACTTTGTAGGGAATTCGCACGTCTTCGAATGGAATTTTTGCCAGGGCAAATAAATATCTCATGGGCTCAGCCAAGCCTCCTTTTGAGTCAAAATATGTTAGTTTATACTCTGCCATTTCTGGGTTTTTTTAAGAAATTATCCAGAATCACAAATTAAAAACTTGTATGTCAAAAATCAAAAGTAACTCTAAATATGAAATAGCAGGTGATACATATTATGCAAAATATATTAATTAAATAAAAAATTTCTCTTCCACTTGAGCATTGACCCTGAAATATGTATGAAAGTGACAGATAAAACGTAAAAAGTGATAAAATATTACGAGTGTATTATTTATAGAATATTTAATATTATGAGTGAATTGTATAATATATTTGTGTCTATTATCTATTATCTAGTGAACACGATGATAAGCGACTTTATTACAATTTTCACACACATGTAGTTTTTGTACATTGTACACAAAAGTACAGAATTAAAAATTACTCTGTATAGATTCTAGGAATTAAATTACGTAATATACATAATATATAACAGATTATGGAAATGAATAGGAAATGTAAAAATATGTGGTTCATCCGAATACTTGAATGGGGACGTGTGATGGAGATCCGCCGAGCCAAGCTGGAATTTGATCCTTTGAAATATGCCTCAAAATGACGGGCTCCCACGTATCTCGCGTCAAACCATAAAGACTTTAAATGTCAAAAAAACAAGAGAATTTTCATTAAAATACCATGAAAAGATGAAAGAAATTATCCAGATTTAGTTTCTATTTTATTTTTATTTTTCTCTTACTCTATGGATTTTGTCAATTGTCCGAGGATGGGTTTCACGAGTCCATAGGCAGAGAAAAAGAGCCGATTACTATTGACAATGTACACGTGTTTAAGCCCTTGTCCTCCAGGATTGACCTTGACAAATTGTCTGGCTTGATGAAAAATTGATTGAATTGCTAAACCAAAGAAATCCAAAGAAATTTACATTTTATGCTTTATATTTTACAATGGAGTTATTTATAAAGGGGAAAATGAACGTGGAGAGAAAATTGTTCATTATTCCCATTATTCGTTATCTATTGATTATGTATATACAACGGAATAATAAATACGAACCATGATAACTGGTGAACTGTCTAAAGTCATAGCCATCCATATCCACAATTAGGACAAAACCTTCAGCTCCAAAGGATTTTGCACTGTCATGCATGCGCGTAAACATTTGCTCTGTGTACAATTCAATTTGTTTAGGATAATCTGGTTTTTTGGCAGCCAGAGTGCGAATGTCCCACCTTCCAAATTCGAATACCCAGACGGGAGCTCCATCCTTATCCACGCCACTTAGGAAATATGGGAGATTTTTCTGCAAGTCCAGTGGTGGAGTGTATTCCGAAATTTCATTGTTCTGTTCAATATTCAAATATTCAAGAAGAGGAAAAAATATTATTATTATTCATGATTCCTTGTTTACACTTTGTATTTTTATCTTGTAATTTGTAATCGTATGTATTTACTATTTACCTCTTGAGCTGTTGCATCGTTCCACAAACACAGAAACCCGAAAACGACAAGGAAAACGAATGAAATCCCTCTTGAGAAACTCATTGTAAAAATGTACTTGACGCTCCACTTGACTTTGACTTTGATGTGATTTGATTCGAATTGGTGAAATTATCAAGTGTAAATGTTTCTTTCGTAGAATTTACATGGATTTTTATACAAGATTTGAATCAAATTTGCATTTACATATGGATTTGGATTTGGATTGGAATTGGACATGTTTTAAAGATAAAAAGTACAAGAAAAGAAAAGAGATTGAATATTTATTCAATCAAGTAATGTTCAGTCATGTAATTAGCATTTACGTACATATGCAAATCAAGTGTATTTGACAAATTGTTATCCTCACGAGTCTTGACTCTTGAATGTTGAATCTTGAACATAGGAGATAGACACGAATAAAAAAGTTGTTACAGTCCGAGACGTGATCATTTTATAAATATATAAAGTGTATTGTTTAATGTTTCCACAATCTTCAAGCTTAGAGTTTGGAGCTGGAGGTCGCCCAGCTTTGGAACTTTGTACTAGTATTTTTAATCTCTTGCATTTTTTCAAGTGCCACTAGTAATTTGTGTCTTTGTGTTTGTGCGTTGCGTTGTGTGTGGCACACAGAGAAGATTTATATTGTATATCGTGTGATGCAGGTGCAGGACAAAGAGGACAAAGAGAGTAACTTATTGCTGCTACGCTATTTACAATGTACAATGTTGAATGTTCTCTCTCTCTCTCTCTGAGTTATCTTTTGCACTTTTTGAACTGGATAAATTATCTATTATCTAACCGAGATAAGCTGTGTATTTAATTTATAGCAGTAGAAGGTAGAAAAACATGTTTTTGGGCAATGTTCTAAATATCTAAACTCTCTGGCCTCCAGATTCTAAATTCTAGATTCCAGATTCTAGACCACAGGTAACGAAATAAATCGTAATGATGATGATGAATGATGGTCCATTTTTACACTGCACACTGGAATATTATACACCTTTCATAATCTCGTAATAAATGTTAGTCATAAAATGAACATGTAAAATTTGATGTGTACAGTGTACAAAGTACAAACAGAATTTTGAAAAGGTGCATATCATAAATAATTAAGTACACTGGTACACGTGTAGAACGTAAAGTGTAAAATGTAGATGGATTGAATTGAATTGATTTGAATTGAATGGATAAAAATATTTACGTAATTTTTATACAGATGGAACAATGAAATGACCAGTCTCTAGTTTCCAGTCGCTACTTCTTTCCCAAAAAGAAATACAGTTTTTTCATATACCGTAGAATAATTTATTGAAATCGGTGGGTAAAAACATACAAGAAAAATACAGTATTTTTTCCCATGTTTATCCTGAAATCTGGAACCTGGATAATTATTAGAGACGATAATCAGAAAAATTATGACTTTTACGAGGATAGGAACCGAGCAATTTTGTCATAGACAAGTCTTCGAGCATCTTTGCCGTAGAGAAAATCCAAATGGGCCCAGTTTTCATCATCCACTTGAATCGCTTCCACCACATTTCCCAATTCACTCCATGTTCTTAATACGTCCTGAAAATTACATACAAAGACAAAGAAATTTATTATCAGCCGGTGTGGTCATATTCAGATATTTATTTATCATGACAAAACAAAATGTGAAAAAATGTACCTGCGCGGGAATGGTGTTGTCATTCAGCCCGTAGAAACCCTGAACTGGAAAAACAACCCTGGATAAATTGTACAACGGAGGCTTGGCCGAGCCATAAAGTTCCAAATTTTTCTCCCTGCCAAAATCGTATTTCTGGAATTTTCCAGATTTGACAACTTGGCCGTTGTGCACATATATTTTGGCTGCTGTGTCTGCAGGGAAATGGCTAAAAACTTTGACTAATGTTTCCTGTAGGAACACACAAAGTAACATTAATACAACAAAAACATTCAAAATTAATTGACCATTTGAATTTTTTCTTACATTTGTAATTTGTCCAGGATTAAATCCAGACCAAAAAAAGAGTGCTATGTTGCAAAAATGGCGCGTACTCTCCCGCAGACAAATTCCAGGTGCGTATTTTCTCAATGCAAGACTTACACGCAGAGGAGATACTTGACCACCCGCAAAGCGATTTGAATACGCCTGTTAATAAAATAAAATGGTTTTAGACATCCACCGTCATAGGTCAAAGGTCAGAGGTCATAATGCAAAGGTCAAAGGTCACAGCTAAAAAAATCTGATTTGATTACCAAAAGAACGGATTCTGGTAGACTTAGTGCTGCCAGAGCCGAAAGGCTGAATATATGAGTACAATATGGTCCCGGAGCCATAAATGTGCCCTTTTTTATAAGCTGGTTTAATTCCGGGTGGTCACTCACAGCCATTGACAAAATGGTGCAACCCATCGAGTGACAAACATAACTGAGCTGAGGTACATTTTCCACCTTTAAAATATACTTTATGATTTGAGGTACATCGCGAGCTAAATCGTCCATCCTAAAAACATGACAAATGACATTTAAATACGGTTCAAATTTTGAACAAATGCAAAAGTACAAATTTTTAAAAATTTAATTACGTAAAATCGTAGAATTTGGGATCATTTGATGACATATTGTTTGAGTGTTCTTTTCCAAACGGACCGCCTTGAATATTTCCCAACCTGGTACCAAAAAAAGTGAATGAAAACTAAGTTTTTAAGATTTTACTTACAGTTGCCATGGTAACCAAAAAGAGCTTATCACTTACCACACATTGTGTCCAGAATCCGCAAGCAAATAAGCTAAAAAATCCAAAAACTTATTGTCATCCCGCGTAAATTCTAACAATCTATTTTATAAATGTACGCGAGTGAAATTTTGAACCTTACGTAAAATATCTTTGGGATTCAGTTGAAGAAAATCGTCCGAGCTGCAAGAAATTCCATGGTGAACCAAAACTGGCTCCCGTTTTCCTGTTGACTCGTTCCTTTCCAGTTCATTTTCATTTTCAGAATGTTTTTGTGTGCGAATAATCCGAAATATTGAAATGATGTATCCGTCTTCTGTCTTCACTTTATGCTCTTCCACCGGGTAACCATGGTAACGAATTATTTCCGGCTACAAGGAGAAGCACATTTTTATCAGTGTTTTAATCAAGAAAGTACCCAAAGTATTTTCACTGTAAAAAACGTGTGTACCAGAGCTTACCGTAGACAAGAAGGTTTCGGGTGGATAAGAATTTGCACCATAATGTCTCCTTCGATGAGACGAGATTTCTCGCACAAAATTCCTTAGACCATTTGAAATTCTATTAAAATTGGATTTTAAATATAGAGAACTGCTTTTGAATTGAGGAGGCGTCAGTGACTCGGCACATAAAATGAGCAAGAAAAAGATGAGCAATTTTGAATGCATTGTTTTGCATTTTTAAGCACTACGAATGAGTCTAGAATCTAAAGTCTAGAATCTAGAGAAGAAAGGAACAGAATAAAAATGCACGTAAGTATCATGATCAAAATTTAGTGTAGTTTGTAGTGTGTATTTTGTCTCAAGTCGAAGTTTTCCTGTTGTGTACTTTTGCCTACAATAAATAGTAAATGTATTGAAAAGTAGTGAATATTGTACAAACAACGTGGGAAGAAGGAGGAACTAGCATACAAAATAAGTTAATGGGTTTCGCAACCGAGATCGAGATTGAGATCGAGAAGGTGAAGAATCAAGAGTAACTCGCCTTGAACCTTGAACAAACCAACAATTTAGTGTGAAAATCATCTGAATGGAAAATGCAGCTGGAATTTTTTGTGCTCAAAGCTCAATGTTTAGATTTGATTGAGTATGTGAGCGATTGTGTTTTCTAATTGCTGCTGTAGTTTGTGTACACTGTACATTGTACATTGCATAGTTTAGGGTCTACAAATGTAGGCGGTTTTGTTTTTGTTTTTTGTGCTAATTTTTCTTACGATTTTTCTACAGCCTTCACTCTAAACTCTAGACTCTACAAAATTTTCTGGCGTAACTTGTTCCGGATTTTTATCACTAAATTTACAATTTAAACACAATTTCAACGATAATATTGTAAAAATTTGTAGCTGCACTTTGATGAAATAAATAATAAATTAAATTCGGCATCAAGCAAGTAAAACGATTCTGTGTTGGTTTCAAATATGTGAATTTGTCTCATTTGTTGTTTATTTTTCTTTAGTTACGAAATCCTATAGCAACAGAATTGTCTATTGAGTAACTAATGTCTGTGTTTGCCGAAACTGTCCAAAACGTTTTCCTCCATTTCTCAGCCAAATATTACAATTTGTCCATGGGGTAAAAAGGAATCAGTAAATTCAGACCAGGATCAACAACTTTTACTTTGGCAGCACCCTGATCAAAGTGATACTTTTCTTACAAAATCGAAAAGTAGTCATTTTTCTTCTCAAAACTGCAAAAATCGAAAATTCTGTATTGTGAGCGACCTGAAAAAGTTAGAAACTTGATTTTCAGCACAAAAATGCTCTGCCCCGGATCGCGCCCCATGAATTCACAAAAATTGAAAATTTTAAATTTTTGTGGATTCCAGGCATTTTATTAGGCTATTAAAAATTTTCGAGCATTGTTCCCGTCTACAGATTTTTTTCATTTTTTTGAAAAAAGTGTCTTTTTACATCAGAAACAAAATGCTTTTGGTCTAAAGCCCGCCATTTGAATGGCTCGGCTGCAATCGTTAAATTACTTCCGTTTCATGTGAATTTAAATTTAGTCAATTTAAATTAATTCTGGAAATGTTCATGTGACTGCTCAAAAGGATTCTCTCGACGTCCTGAGTCTCAATTCGCTAACAATTTTCAGCATTTTGTGCCGAGTAGCCGTCTGCAGTCAAAATGATTTGCACATGTTGAAATTATTTGTTGAGAATTGACAAAAATAAAAATTGGTCTCACATGACAACGCCAGAAAACAAAGTCAAAGGCGTTTAATTAGTAAATCAGTTCTTTAGTTACAAAAGTAAACTAAGTAAATGGAAAATTCTGGACCATAATTGACCTTAAAAAATTAACAACTTGAATTTTGGCCTTAAAATACTTTGAACAAGACCTCACCATCAGAAATGCAAAAATCTAACAAATTAAATTTTTTGTGGATTCCGGACCTTTTGCTGGGCTTTAATAATTTTTTGAACATTGTTCCCGTCTACAGATCTTTTTGATTTTCTGGGAAAAAGTGTCATTTTGTATTACAAACAAAACACGTTTTGTCTCATGCAGGCCATTTGAATGTTTTGCCTACAATAAGGAAATAACTTCTATTTTATGTCAATTCAATTTTAGCGAACTTAATTTAATGTTGAGTGTGGTCAAGTGACTGCTCAAAATGTCTCTCTTGGCTATTGACACCCTGAATGTTCAAATTGCTTTGAAGTCGGGAGAAATGGTTGCAATCGTAACTAAAGGGATCTGTGACTTTTTCACATTGCTTGTTTATCATGAATTTTTACCTGGGTTACCTCCAGAGTTCTTGGATCGTCCCAGGAATTCATGGGTCTGCAAAAAGCCTGCAGACACTCGCCCTGGGAAAAATACAAATTAATCACGGACAAGGCTCAAAGACAAGAGCTGAAACTTATGCTCAAAGGCTGGATGGATTACACGGAGAAAAGTGGTCAAAATATAGACCATCAAACCACGGATAAAATCATAAAGCGCCAGAAACTCCTGATTAAGACCGACGAAGGGCACAAGGAATTCAGTAACGCGGTAGAAGCCCGCCACTTTTTTAGGCAAGGAAGAATCGGCCTGGTCACTTCAATCAATGACTTGCATTTGTATCTAAAGTACCTGCCCAAATTATACCACCGACATTTTTTCCTCTCCAAAGAGATATTTCTTACTCTTCTCAAAACCTGGAATTTTATCCTCCCAAATGTGGACGAGCCAACGCAGACCTTTAAATATCTCATCAGCTCAGGAATCTACAAGTACTGGAAGAAAGGAAAGAGAAACTGAGCAGCCACTTTATGCTACAAATCAAATTCGGCGGGGCTTTTAGAGGGAAAATACTGGAACAAATTGAACTTGGAGCTGGAAACATGGAAACAGAAAGCAGTGAAAATTCGTTGAAAAGCTCTTTAATTGCCGCTGCATTTTATTTGCTCGTCAGCGGACTTGTCATGAGCCTATTTTTGCTTTTGTGTGAAAACACTAAGTTTCACAAAAAGGCGGTGAAATTCAAATTGAC
>JAQGBH010003727.1:0-18934 GCA_034698265.1 Sminthurinus aureus
AAACTGCAGGTTTTAGCCCACTGAGTACTGGGGCCTACTTGCGTAAGCCCACCCGTCCACAGCAGACAGGGACAGACTCGGCTTAACCCAACCCGTTTACACGAGCCTAGGCCGCTAGGTCTTTCCTGCCCCCTACTTACTAGTATAGTTGCGTGAGATTCCCACACAACAATACACCATAGTATACAGTATATATACGTACTACTTACTATATTAAATTTTTAACTCTCTACTGGCGATTATTTAAATCTCTGTACTCTGTATACATACATTACATATTACATGGTTTATTGGTATTTGATTTGCTGTTGTTGCACAGCCGTACCCAAAATAAAAGCAGGTGCTTTGTACAGATAAATTTGACGATATTTTCAACTTAAACACACGTCAATGTAGTATGTATTATTTGATACTTGTACAACTATTGAGTATGCATTTACAATGCTTGTTGGATTCAACGTTATAGTTAGGAAGATAGGATATTATATATTATATATATAGGATCACATATTAATTGGTCTAGAAAGTTATACAAATTATCCCACATAAAAAATTGACAACCAAAGGGGAAAGCAGAGAAGAGCGGAAGAAAAACACTTTTGGTACTACTTCCATGTTTATTTTCTAAGATTATACAATTATACTTCTAAGTTATAAGACTGAGTGAAAATATTCAAGAGATACACTACTGACTACTGATGAAGTTAGTGAACAAATAAAATATCTGTATAATATAATATTCATGGCATCCTTTGTTGTCAAGCTAGATGGTATCACACACACAGTGCGACAACTTCCAAGAACAAGAAAAGTGCTCTCGATAATGGCCATGATGATTAGTAAATACCTACGTTGGTTCGTGCAGCGTTTGACGAGTTTTTTTGTCTTTGTCTCTCTCTATCTCAATCTATCTCAATCTTAACTCTTTATAACTTATAACGAAAACATTCGTGGCTGGTACTTGGCCAAGTAAAAGAATGAAACTGAATGAATGAATTCAATTATAGCTAGTAACTTCATTATCTTTTCTTTATATTATTCATCTTGCTGATTAATTGGGCCACAGGGAAATTTTTCCCCATCACATTATATAAATCGAAAGTCTTTTCAATGCATTGGATATTCGCATTTCGCATAGAGTGAATAGCTGATACCAGTTTTGAAATTCAACGGATTTTCAGTTTACGGCTTCGGCTTTTTTTTTAGTAGATAGAGGTTAAAGTTAGTCAAACTGGATTAGTAATTATTGTTGTTATTTAATTTAAAGAAGTATTGTAAAGTGATTTGCAATTAACATTAAATATACAAGTCGCTAATAATATTGTCTATTTATTGTTTATTTAATTTCCAGGTTCACAAGTCCTACGGAAGGAAGTGAAAATTTGAAACTCGATTGTGTGAATTCGTCATTTGTCATATTTGTAATCAAGACTAAATACTATAATAATTGTGAATTGTTGTCAAATCAAGGCAGGCATGTAATCTGACAGTTACCATCAAATCTGATACCCTGTAACGAATAGAGGAAGCTCATGTACTTTTAATGAAATAGAACAAATTACCATCTTTTTTATAAGATGTTAATCAACATTTATTTCACTTAAATGTCTTGAAAATGTGTGAAACCAGAGAACCGTATAAAGGACAAAGCTTGTTTGGAGTTCAATTGGAGGTAATAATAATATTAATGCATTTTGTTTTTTGTCAAGATTTTGAACATATTATAATGTATAATGCATAAATTTTTAGTTTTTGTAAGCATCTTATTGTCTCTAGAAAGGAATTAGTGCTACAATTTATAGTAAATAATATAGTATGTATTTACCATAAGTATTTTTGTTCATGCATTACTTGTTGATTAGAAATTTTAATTCCAAGTTATATACAACTATATACTTTTTTACTTTTGTAGTCCTCTTTTTTCGTTTTTTGTTTTTTATAATGTTTAATGCTGCGTAAGTATTGAGTATCCTCTTTACTATATTTTGATTAAGACTGAAATTATAGTTACACTAGAAGTTTCTTTTATTAAACGATCGTATTACATATTTCATGCTTTTTCATTTACACTGTAAATAAAACAGTTCAATCTTAATAAATGATATTAAATAGTAAAACCTTGTAATCTGAAAGGTTTGAGGAGCTGTGACACTGTATAATATATATTGTTCCTTAGTTAATAAGAAGATGATTAAAATTATTGTTTTTTGTTTTACAAAAAGAGAAACCATATTTAAATTACAAAAGAGAAAATCCAAAATTTGAGTAAACAGCTTCATTTTTAGTCGACCGCAATATATGTATTTTCTTGCATTTTTGTCATAGCTTAAATGAGATGATAGGATTTTAAATTTCCAGATTAAAGAAATTTATATGCAAGCGTATAGCGTATGTATATGTTAAAATACACAACATAAAATAAGCATAATAACATGTAGTCTGTATCAAAATATTGCATCAACAAAGCATATATGTTGCTAGCATTTTTTAGGACGATTCTGCATGTCGTTTGTCATTCTTAAAAAGAAGACGACTTTTACATATAAATCTCTTCATATCAACGGATCAAGGCTGTGGTTTGTAGGGAGAGTGATCTTCACCATCTTCTCTATAAATGTGCAAAGGAAGAGCAAATAGCAAAATAAAGGAGACGTTTATTATAGATCTATATCATATTTCATCTTCTTCATAATCAACAACAATCATAATAATTATAACGATGATAATGTTGTAAATTATAAATGGTAGTTACAAAGGCGATAAACAATGAGAGCAAAAGTAGTTATGTTGACTGTTGAGTGAACTTTCTCACGCATTCAACAAGATTAATACTTTGTAGTATACTATTGTACGGATTATAGCTACTTATATATAAGGAGCATTTTGTTTACGGAGGAAAAGAATAAAAGAAAAATGGACAATATTATGCAGTTGTACATATATGTACATAGTGCATAGAAAAAGTAAATGACAAAACAGTAATAAGTATAATAATAAGAAGTTTAACTTACACATAGGGTCATTTCATGTATAGGAATCGTATTATATTTATAATCTATGTGTAGCTATTATGTTTCTGTACAGTTTTACCAGTACTTTATACTTCATGCATAACATGTCTGTACTATGTACATTGTACAAGTGTTTAATATATTATTACAAAAGCTTCTTTAATATACGATGTCTTAAATCTTAAGTTTACACGTTTCATACACACTGAAAAAATAAGAAACCTTGTCTAGTTTACTTATAATAACATGTTCTGACAATTTAGTTCCGTGGCATTGCAGTGCTAACTTTTCTATGTTCAGTGTCTTGTTCTGATGTACAGGAACTTCATTAAATGATTGCTCTGTTTTTAATAATGTACACCGTATTCTTTAATGTGTCATGATAATAATAATAATCATCATCAACAGTGTAGGGTAGTCTTTTGCATTGAATTCATTAAATGAACTTAAATAGCAAGTAATGGTTAGTGTGTACACACATTTGTAGAGCTAACTAATTTTAAAGCTTTATGTAAAGAAAAATCCGTACATATGTATGAAGAAAGATAAGTATGCATCACCATTTAGTATAGTAACTTATAACTTAAAGCAACAAGTTCATAGCAGAAAATACAGCACTACATGTATACATAGATTAAAATTTCACTTTTGTATGAAACAAATTAGCATATGAAAACAAATTAGATGCTTTTATTTACTATACTTATTATTATTGCATCCATTTACAACATTCATGCGACCTTTGTATGCATGGTATTTTATTTATATATTATTATGGTTTATGGTATAGCGTATTACTAACATATGATATATACAAGCATATTATATGATACCTAATTCAGGTTTCTTAATTTTTTTTCTGTAATGGGATAGGTGACTAGTTTACTATTGGAAACTGAACTCAAGAAGCTTCAAGTTCTTCAAAATGAATTGGAATGCAGTCATCAAAATGACGAACAGGAAGATCAACAATTGGAGCTCATTTTTGCCATTTCGTATGCACTTTTAATTTTTTAACAATTACACGTTGCACTACTTATCTATGCATGCTATACATATAAACTATATATGATATATAATATTGAATATTTTAACTTGGGATTTGATGGTCTTTAATATCAGTACTTTCACTTTTTTTTATTTTTTTTTACGAATTATGGAAAAACCGAATGCAAAATTTCTTTCCATAATTCATGCATGTTCAAAAATTTATAATAAGTACAAGTACTTATTATAAATATAACCCCTATAATTCGGACTCACTGCTTTTTTTCAATAATTATTATTAGCAAATTTCGTGTATACTTCCATTTTTCTACATAGTATTGAAACAAAAATAAAAAATACTTACAACATAATACATAATATATTATAAATGCACAATGTTTTGTGTGTACTAATTTTATTTATTACAGGCGAATCGAAGCACAAGTTGATCAGTTGGAACGAGGTAGTCTTACAATTCGAATTCAATCCATCATTTTATGATGATTTTATTATTTATGGAATTAATGCATGCTCAATCCCGTTTAACGTATGCTTTCCTTATTAATGAAAATTTACAATCCAAAAACAATCTCCTACTATATTTTAGAATATCGAGCTCATGCTTATGGTGCACTTAAATCAGTACCTTTACGAGGATCAGGAAAAAGCAATCGCAGTCAGCCAGCTATGGGCTTAAAGCATTTACCAAAATTAAGAGTAATACGTAATACATAGTATATATGTTCTAGAATAACTTTGTCGTATAGAGTTTTATCAAAATATATTTTTAATTAATTTTCTTATGTGTTTTCTTTCTTTACATTGCAGCCAAGTATTTTTGGGACCGTTGCGAAAGATTCTGATACCGTTGAAAACCAAATGGTAAATGTTTAATTTGTTTAAAAACCAGATACAGTTTATAACATTTAGTTATATATAGAAAGAAATTGGTGAAAATTTCGATATCTAGGTTTCTAATTTCTTCTTTATTTTTTTTCATTTTCAGCAATCATGGGATGCAAATTCAAATTCGTCGCAAGAGAAGAGTTTGACCTCAAACCTATCTTTACTAATTATTAATGATAAAAAGACTGCTACTGACAGTGAGTCAGGAGACTCGTTGGATTCAGAAGAGAAAGAAGAAAGTAATGCTGAAAAAAATATAAGACTGAGACACCGTTCAGAGAAAAATGAAGTAAATTGTCCATTTTAAAAATATTTATTGCTTGTCTTTGCTTGTGTTTTTGTTCGTGTGGCTCATACTTACTAATGATGATTACAACTTTTGTTTTCTAAAATTTACAGTCTCTGACTTTTAAGGATATGAATCTGGTTTCCGGTACTCTTGAAGCCTTGATTCAACATTTGGTTCCTACTGAAAATTATTATCCGTAATTTTTGAATGATTAGTTTTTAATATTTTAATGTATCTGGTTGTACATGCATATTATATGTATGTGATATGTGCATAACTTGAATGCTATTTGAATATGCATTTATCTTGTGATAAAAATCTTTTTTTAATAAATCTACAGAGATCGTACCTACATATTTGCGTTTATCCTGTCATCCCGTTTGTACATTCGACCAAATGAGCTTTTACATCGTGTTTTCAAACTTGCAATTTCAAGAACTAAGCTTGCCCCTAGACTTGTAAGTTCTTGCTGTTCATTTTAAAGCTAAATAATATGTAATATGTCATCGTTTATTTTTCAACTACAATAATTTAATTCAAATAATTTTATCTCTGAACATTGTTTTTTTCTTTCTTGATTAGGTGAGGCAAGATGCGAAACTGGTGTCGAATATAGTACAGCTTTTAAATGAATGGGCTCACCTTTTCCCTTATGACTTTAGAGATGAACGTATGATGGGTCATGTAAAAACTATTTCCCAGAAATGTATTAGTATTGACCCTCCAATTCGGCAGCAAGTTTCTCAGCTACTCTCAGCACTTTTGGCAAGATTGACGGCATTAGAAAAATATGAAGACTTTTTACAGCGAATAACAAAAGAAGCAGTTTTAACTGATCCTCCATCTTCACCGTCGATTTTACAAATCTGCCCTAATCCAGTTACACTAGCGCAGCAGCTAACTCACATTGAATTGGAACTTTTGCGGAATATTGGAGCAGAGGAATTTGTACAAACCTTTGCCAAGGATAATGTACCATCAGAAACCAAGTACAAGGATATGAAGAAAACCCATAATTTAGAGTCTTATGTTTCTTGGTTTAACCGATTGTCATATTTTGTTGCAACTGAAATTTGCAAGGTATTTAATTCTTTTCGAAACATGTATCATAGTTTACATTACATTGTACAATACTTCATTTAGTTATGTTTCAAATTAATTCCTTACGAGAATGAAGTATTTCATATTTTATTTTATACATGTTTCTCGATTCTCAAAATCTATGTACTAGATGCCAAAGAAGAAATATCGTATTAAGGTAATCGAATATTGGATTGAGACTGCACGAGAATGCCTCAACATTGGAAACTTTAATAGTTTGATGGCTGTTATAGCTGGTAAGTTTTTTTTAAATGATGATTTTTAACATATTACATATTATATTGATATTTTCCCCTTCAAATGATAATTCATACAAAATTTCATGAAAGAACCAGAAAGAAATAAAAATTGTATGCATTTTATGTGTTATAATATGTACTTTGTACTTGCAGGTCTTAATATGAGTCCGGTTTCCCGTCTGAAGAAAACATGGCATAAAGTCCAACAAACACAAAAGTTGTCAATTTTAGAACGTAGTATGGATCCGACATCGAATTTCAATAGCTATCGTTCAATACTAAGAGATGCAGTTTGGCGGTTTTCAACACCTAATCATGAAACAGATAATAAAGTCATCATTCCATTTTTCTCACTCTTAGTAAAAGATTTGTATTTTCTGAATGAAGGATGTGCGAGCAAGTAAGTATTCAACATGGACATACATGTTGAACATTTTAAAAATCCCATTTTCTTTTAAATATGATGCAAAAAAATGTTCAACCACTATAACACTTGTAATGTATTCAGATTAGTATTGTATGAATCCGATATTGAAAGAATCAATCTTCTTTTATTTTGTATCTGTAGACTTCCAAACGGTCATATAAATTTTGAAAAATTTTGGCAATTCGCAAAACAAATAACGGAAGTTATGCAATGGCAACAAGTAACATGCAATTTTCCGGCAGTGACATCCATTTTACATTCTCTTCATACAGCTCCCGTTTTCAGTGAAAAAGGTGCTAATTTGAAAACTTTTACACATTACTTCATAGTAATTAATAAATAATTGCTGTGGGAGTTTATTTTACAGCACCATCAAACCTTCTCATTCTTTTTAAGGAAACTAAAGATTAATAATGTCTTTTGTGAAATTATGTTTAGCATTATGTACCGCATCGTATGAAATTGAAGCTGTTGAAAGCCAGACAGAGCAACATAGATTGGACTATATCAATAATAAAGCAAATCAGAAAATTGATACAGGTGGAAGCGGGAGTAGTTCTCCATCATACAGTCCTAAGGGATCGTAATATTTCAAATGCACGAGTTTTACAGTAGTAACAGACATTATGTTTTTTTTAGCAGGGCACTTATTTTTTTTAAACCTATAGTATTAAAAGTAATTTAACCTATTTTGTTGTTAGATTTGTATGGATTATTGTTTCTAATCATATTTGAAAGGGTAATTTGAGAATGTCTCGTATTATATCGGTTTTATGTAGTATGTAATGTGTAATGATAAACAGCATAATATTATAAAATATTATCCGTATTATTAAGTAATTTTATTTTTGTTGCTTTGTGTCATATCGAGAAATCGAACTACAATTAACTTTTTTGAAAATGCAATGCCGTAATCTTCCACTAGAACTGTCCGCAAGCGTATAATTTTGATGTTTTTTATCACGCAAACGAGCGATTTTGCTCTTCTGTCCTTCTACTAGTTTTATATCGTAATTTCCTATAGACTATAATATATGTACTTACTAATGAAATTTCACACCTTGGTATATGCATGTGTGTTTTTTGAAGGTTAATTATAAATTATAGCTTGCGCTTACGTTTACGTTTAAATCTGCAGTTTTGATAATTCTCGTTTTCAAAGCGCATATGTTAGATTGATGCATAAAAATATATTTATTAACCAAAATATTTTTATTTTCCACCTAACAAGTAGTGACAAAAAATAGTTTCAAATACCTTTCCTATATTACGAAATTTTTATTTTTAGCTTATAATCAGGGCCCTTTTTGCGAGTTAGAGTATGTATAAACACAAATAATAACTAATACCTTTGATTTCCAAGAAAAAGTCAAGTAACATTATTAAAAGTTTGAAATAAATACGAAAATTCAATTAATTGCAAAAAAATACATGTATCTGTTCTTTGTCATTTTGTTGTTCTGATTCAATGAAATTTTAAGCACAATATGTCGTGAATGGTAAAAAATGAAACATACAGAAGTACTAGATAGACACATTACACATGCATCTATAATACAGATGTACGTTATAAAAATACAGACTTGAAAAGCGTGATGTGTATATTTGAGAATATTCTGATTCTTGAGACGCCTGCACGTGGTCATTTTTTTATGTCATCATCTAATTATATTTGAGATTGGCTGAATCTGGAATTGTATCCCAACTCTAATTACAAATACTAAATACTAAATGACCTTCTTTTTCTAAAATAACTTGAATGGAATCATTTAACCCAATTTCAGCCAAAAAGTCTTCAGGCACCATACTACCTCAATTGTCAGTCAGCCATCAATTTGTTTTATCCATTATCCATTAGCTTATCAGAACACGAAAGTTTTTGTCAGTTCTCCATCCTTGAAAAAAAGTAGACGAGATATATTATGCAGGCTCAATGTATCAGTCATTTTTTTTGCAATTTAAATAAAACTAAAATAAGGATTTGAATATGAACCAGATGCATGATCTATGATCTATTACGTATACATACATGTATAGTGCCTAAAGGCACAGGTCATTCTTAACTTGACACCACAAAAATTATAAAAACTGTTTGCATGTAAATATGAATAAAAATCAAATGCAAATAATTAGCGGAACAATGAAAAGAAATGTGACGCACGCAGAGTGTACTGGTCATGTATCATGATGTAAACAAAGTCTGTATTGCAGATTACATATGGGCTCAGAATCAAATCTATAAATATTTTATTCACTAAGTATAATTCAAAGCATCTTGTGCTTGATGGTGACTAGAAGTTTTCTACAAGTATCTCTTACAAGCTCTTTTCTCTTGACATTAGAAATTACATTAGGCGATAAAAGGAAATGGATTCTCTGCTGACGCATGAGACAGCCTTAAAAAACTAAATTTCAATTAATATGTTTCTCAAAATATCATTTCTATTGATCGCAAAATTTATCTTTGTTTACCCAAGTAGATATATATTTAGGCACTGACGGAACTCACAGATTTACTCTTTTATTTTTAAGTTGCAAGTTGCAACCATTCTCCATTCTACCAGCTATCCATATGAGCTTTTTAATCATTTTCTGCGGGATATAAGAGCTGAAAAAGGAGTTATCATTCGATAATCTCAATTCTCAATAGTAAATAAGCCACCATGTTCATAATCATTGTGCAAAGTGACATAAATAATATGTACTTGGGAATCTCAATTAGATACATAACGGGCGTCACTCATAATAATTCATAATTAACTAATGTATTATCTAATGTCTTACATCAACCACAGCATTATACAAAAAAAAAATTCATGTAGAATGTAGATATTTTATATCTCATAAGAAAAGATGCTGATTAAACATTCATCAATATTTCAAATTTCAGATGAATAGTACGATACTAGAGGAACGATGCTATATCAGGCTTAACTAATGATTTAAAAAACTCATTTAACCAAACTTAAACTGTGTAATATTTTAATAAGTCAACTCATTACTTTCTTTCTTCACATGAACAGCGCTTCTCTTGAACACAATTTATGAAAATTGAATTGGCCTGATCATTTGCAATGCTTTTGGTTTTCATCCTGTGGTTAATTTTAATGTGTGACATTTGACCCAAAAGATAGATAAGAAATCAGAAACTTTTTGATGCACAAACCATACATCATGTTAGAAAATGTCAAATAACATTAAAAATTTACCACATATTACACAGTAACAGTTTTATCGATCATTTTTACTAGATGTAGAAAGTCATAATATATAGTGTCATTTTGAAACTAAAACCAGAAGATATCTTCATTTTTTGCACGAGACACACAACAAATTGCACTCATTCCTTTCTTTTTTAAAGTTTTTATAATACAGAATATTTACACATACTATATCTAAAATCTCTTGAATGTATAGAGTATTTGCAATAATTAGCCAGATAAATGATAAATGCTCACGTCGGCAATGTGTGAATTTAAAATGTTTTTGAGAGATTTACATTTCACATACATATGGTGACCAGTCACGTAATCAGTTTACTCTACAACAAGAAATTCATCACAGTCTCATCATTGTACAGTTTGAGTATGTAAGTAATTATCAAGTATCAAGATTCTAAATACAATTCATGCGTACTGAATACTGAACGCTTCGAGCTTATAAGATAGGTAACCACGTTTTCAGCTAAAATGTAAAACCTCAAGAATTAAAGATATATATATGTCACATGCTACATCCCGAATCCCAAGTGTGTGTACTGTGGACTATGGACTTTGTACTGTGGTATTACGTACTATATGTACATGTACGTAAATAAAGAATGATGAGATCTAATTTTTAAGATGTTTTTTAAAAAATTTACTTGCACAATAAAATTGTTTACTTTATCTAAATTACAAAATGTGCGCACATATGAAAAGTGATGAAGCTGTATTACATATTACGTTGACATCGTAATCCACAGTGCTTTCATGCATTTACGTAAATGCTTGTACATGACGGGAAAGAAAGGTATTAATGCTCACGTCGATTCTTTGCTGAATATGTAAGTTACATAATGTAACCAATATTGAACGACTTTAATTCTTGCCGGCTTGTAATAGATTATGATTTTTGTCTTTTAAGGTAAAATTCATTATGAGATAACTGATTAGTCCGTATTTAGTAATGATGTCATAGACTGTTCAGTAAAATGAACTTTGTTACAGCCCAGCTACATTCATGTACACATAGTGTACAGTGTACACAATTTCTCGAAGATTTCTAAATGTAAGATCAACGATTAGAAAGCTGATAACAAAAATCATATGATCCAATGCCTCAATAGTTCAATCATTTCCCCCATGTTCTGATTTTTATCCATGCAATTCACAGGTCATAATATAACTATCTTTAGATGTGCCTCTTTGTTCTGATCATTTTCCTCATTGCCAGTCTTAACTTTTTATCTGTATCAGAATATACTTTAATATGTAGACGCTTTTATATAATATGTAATACTCTATACTCTATAATAATTTTAGTCGGCTCTGAAATTTTTTTCATATTTATTTGTTAGGGTACATCAAGTAGAAAAAAGATTCGTAAAACACAATCAACAATAGATGAAGAAGAAATAAGAAATAAGTAATTTTTATACTTTCTAGTTTCTCGTGCTTATATAGCATATAATACAACATAATGTAAATCTTTGACTTCATTCATTCAAAGTACGATAAAAATAAGAAATGAATGCATTTGTGAGGCGCCAATAGAATTGTAGTTTTCTGGTTCTTTCTCGACACTCCTTCCACTCTGTCATTTCTGTCTCCTTCTCTCGTAATCACACATCATACACAGTGACGAAGATGAGTAATCTTCTCGATTCTTGATTCTGAATGTTGAATGTGTAAGATGGGCACTCACACATATAAAATACACATTTATACTTGTAATTTCTAATCACTGTGTAGACTTTACCCTGTGTAAAAAAAGATTTAGCGTTTAGCGATTACCATAAACTTCCTCTTTCTTACCGTAACATGTATTTACATTCCTTTTGTACATAAGGGAGAGAGATAAGCGTTTTTTTTTAAATCCTGCATCGTATACTAAAAATATTACTATTACTAAGAACTAACAATTAGATACAGATATGAAAGGCGATTTTCCCTTCTGGACTGATATAAAAACTTAAAATGAAGGGGAACGAGGAATATAGGGAATAGAACACAGACGTAGAAAATAGGAACATGTAAACAAAACGGGTACAAACTAGTTTGATTCACTACATAATTCACCTGTCGTTTAAGTTTTGTCACAAGACTTTCACTCAAATTTTTTGGGTGACTCACGACCCAAGACTCAAAGATGAGTAATATTATCATTTATCATAGTAAATAGTAATATTAAGGCTTAAAAATGTCAAAACAATGTGATACAAGATACAATGTTCTTTACTATTGTATTTTCCTATAATATACGCATACGTATAGTACAATATATAATGCGTATAAATATAATCTGATTAATCACTACTGTACACTTTGATGACAAAAGTTGTTTTCTGTTTGGATTATAATATTATTTCAAAACTCAAAAGCATTAGCAATACATCAATACGTAGTGCATAGTACAACATTCAGATAACCTTTTAAAACAAACACACAGAACTTTGATGCTATTATGTAACAATGGTGTAAGCATTTACTATGAATTCAAGGCAGCGTTTGTTATTACAATTATTTTCTTGGTATTTTATCGATTTCATGTACGTCTGTTCTTCACCAATACTTGGAAATAAATCAGACCAAGTCATTTAATATATTATGCAAAGTAAGTAAAACTGTTGATAAAATACTAATACATGAAATGATGCCTACTGCCTACCTATCTCAAATCTCAAATCTTGTTATTCAAATATGAACAAGGAGCAAAATAAGATAGGAAATTCTGTATGTAAACGAAGCATGTGAACTTAAAATATTTGTCGAATGACATATTTAATTGTCACTGTATATTGATCATTTGCAGGGTATTCTCATCCTATATGAATTTTAATTAAATACGAATGCATCCAAAAACTATACGTATTGAAAGAAGACTTCAATGAAGAGTGATCTACATATTTATGCATCGTAAATTGTAAGAAGCAGTATGTGTATTAGTTTGGTTCAGTTCAGTACATACTGATTTTAACTGGAAACTTGCTGTTAGAATGTCTACCTGAATATGCTCGTTGCCCAGCAAAAACAATTTGTATTTATAAACTAGCTACAGTCAAATGGAATTTTGTAAATACGAAGTCCATGTATCAGTTGAAAAAAATGTAAACAGAAAAGCTTGTTGATACAAGGCATTTTGAAAGTCATTCGTACACATCTACTACTGAAGAAGTAAGAAGTATTAAACTTGAAACTAAGCACAGGAAATTTGACAAGGGATACTATTGATGCACAGAAGTGTGTCCACTGTACATCTTTGTGGAATACACATGTGCGTACAATGTACATATTACATATTACATATTACACACAGTACAAGGGCGTTTCGCTACTGTTTAGACAAAATTAAATATTTTGTACAGAATTTCAAGTTCATTTTTCTTATTTTCTATGATAAAAAGTAAAACACATGTAATATGTGCACTGCATTGTGTGCTATGTATGATGTGTGTATATATGATTTCTTTATTCTACTATCCCAAAAAATGTTAAGATAAGAGTGTCATAATATTTATTTACTCATGTTTTTGTATGATGTTGTTTTGTTAGTTTGTTACATTAGTTCTTAGCTCTTGACTTCATGTACATGTAGTTATCCATGTCATATAAACTCGATAAATTGAGTTTTAACCGGTAATTTGTTTGACAGTGAACACTTAGTGAAGCTTGCTCGGTATTTACTGCTATGAGAGTAATTTTATAAGAGCCGAGTATTTTTGGATTACAATGTAGGCCTAACTTGTGATTTACTTACAATTAGCCATTGCTATATCTCCCACGCTGGTCGCCCCGATGGACCATGGCTAGCAAACTTGCAAATCAAAAGAAAAATTTTTGCAAGCTACAAAGCAGTCAAAACTGAGTGTCTGATTTTGTTTCCTATATTTTACCTAAGCTAAATGTTTGTCTTATTCAGGGAGGCAACTTTTAGTCCTATCAAAAACTATCAGTGGAGATAGTTCTTAATTCTTAGTATTCAAAAAAAATTATAAAAAATATTGATTCCCTCATACTTTGTGCATAGAAGGGTGAAAAATAAAGCTTTAGTAATCTTTGGTTTTCAGGTGAAGAAGCGTATGAAAATGAAGTTCAGGAACAAATTATGAAAATGATATTGAATGGTGAACAACAACATCTAGAAACAAAAGTACATTCTTCTAATGTGTAACTATAGTCTATTTTTGCTCACAGTTATACAAAGTACACGGGAAACTCATGAGTTCCTGTGAAATGTGACTACCTATGTATTATGTATATATATATGATACTTGATGTATGATGTGTGATGATATGTTCTTTCTTTAATGTACTTTCATGTGCCAATATTATTATTCTTGTGTATTCAGTATTCAGTATAACGAATGAATTTTACCACCCGACTGTTGATATTTTCCTCAAAGGGTCATAAGGTACAATAATAATAATGTACCCTCCTTTCTCCCTGATGAAATCATCTATAGGGCATACTAAATATTACATGACTGCAAATATTAAATACTGAAAAATTAAATGTTAGTCTTTCTACGGAAATTATCCAAGATACTTATCAAAGTTATTATAATCAAATTTCTCTTATGCAAATAAGAATATTGAGGATTGAGGATTGAACACTTGTTAGATTTGTTTATTATATGTTGTACGTCAAATAGTTGCATTTCCAGCGTAGCATAGGTCACGGTCTAGGAGTCTGTGTAGTGTGTAGGTATTTCATGTGTCCACATTCACCATATATATAGTACTTTAGGTTAAAGTGTATAGCATAATATATAGAAAATGTATCAAATTTAGCCAGTAGGCAAGTTCCTTAAATGAGTAAACAGTAAATATACTGAAATGTGCATTAAATTCATGCTGTTTTACATCAATGTATATGAGATATTTCATGGCGAAGACTTCTCGTAAAATCACTTGATTATAACGTGAAACTTTATGATAACAAGTTCAAGTCAAATATAATATATATCTTGCACTTGAATGCTGCGATACATATAACATTATATAATTTACACAAATATTTTCCGTGTAAACAGTAAACAAGCATATCTTAAATTTTAAGTAGGTACAGCTATTTTCGTTTGATTAATGTATTTCAATTTGAATTTTGATTGGAGGACGTACATTCCAATACTTATCATTTGCCTCCATTTAAACTGCATTTGAAACTTTGATATGTGACATAACATGTTTACTACAGATACACATACATTTTTGGAAAAAAACCAGAAAAGCATCAGCATTCTATCCTGTTGAATTAGCCATCGCCATTTTAATTCCACTTTTGATCTCTACGAAGGGCATTTGGTTTTTGGAAATGGTTGGAGAGAATATCTTTGTTGACGCTTTGGTTAACACTTTTATCTCAATTTTGTGCAAAACATTATTATTCCTGTTGCTGACGTGCTATACCTTGATCAAATGATAATCATTTGAATATTATATAACAATTATTGTTTATTACCAATGATTTATGAGCAACCTTGTTTCACAACTTTTAACCTTACCATTTACCATACATGTGGAAACATACGGCCTAAATTTATGCTTTTCGTGGATTCTAAAACATAATAACTGAGCTATTGGAGAAACTACTGCCAATCCAATCTAGAATGTAGAATGGGTAAAATAAGCCAATCCAACACTCTTATAAAATCCGTATCCGATGGCGTCACGGTCTCCGTCACGCTCTGGAGAAACAACCATTACTCCGGCTAAGAGAAATGGCTATTACTCTGGCTAAGAGAAGTCAGACTAACAGGGGAACTTTATCAACTGCCCCCACTGGATCCGGCTGAAATTTTGCACACTTGTTTCTCCCATCCCACCTACTCATCCCGCAAGGGGAATTTTCTGCAAACTCGATTTTCGAAATTGTATGACATTTTCAAAATTTGGAAATCAAAATTTTGAATTTTTTTCATGTCAACGGTATTTCCGGGAAAATTTTTTCTCGCCCAAATCCGGTTTGGACGTGATGCCTGTATTTATTCCACGTCATTTGAGCCCAAGAACGTTGAAATCGGACACCGTTTTCGGATTTAACAGCATTTTTCCCGGAGCATGTCAAAAAAGCTGAATAATCATTTTTGACATGGAAAATGCAAAATCCAACTTGAAAAAATTCCGAGTTAAAACTAAACAAAAATCTGGAATCCAGAATCCAGTATGAGCTTCAAAATAAATTAAATGGATATTATTTTCTTTGTCCAAAATTATAATTGAAATTCTTTCCATTTTATTTTTAAACAAAAAAAGCAAGACCAACACCAAGTTCAAGTTAAATAAACGTATAAAATTGAAATGTCGGTTAAAAAAATAAAGATGGCTGAAAACAACAGCAAAAAGACAAAGATGAAAGTTAAGAGTTTTCACTTTGTTGGTTTTCGGATTGGTTATTGATTCTCCATTGATTCTAATTTCAGATGCGAATCTTGGTCTTGGTCTTGATTTTGGTTTGGATGCTGAGAGATTTGGTGGCGACGCAATTGAGCTTTTTGTGTTGCAGCATACAAACAACCGGATGATGAGCACACGAACGGTCGATGTTTTTCATGCACAGCACTGACGTGTCTTTTGAGCTCGTAGCTCGATGTTGTTGCGAATTGGCAACCCTCAAATGTGCATTTGTACGGCTTTTCTTTAGTGTGAATTCGCATGTGCCGAGTCAAACCATTTGAAATGTGAGATGCAAACTCGCAGATCCGACATTTGAACTGCTTTTCCGCAGAATGGATTCACTCGTGCGCTTTCAAAAGCGTTTTTTGGTTGGTTTTGTACTCGCAATTATGATAGGGACAACTCAGCGTCTTCTCGCTGTGAGTTTGTAGGTGACGATTCAAATCTTTGCTTGCTGTCCCCGCGAATTTACACCCGTCACTCGAATGTGGACACTTGAATTTTCTCTCATTGGAATGGAGACTGTTCATGTGTTTTGCAACATCACTGCTGTATTTTGTCTTGAAAGGGCAGAGATGGCATTTGAAGGGTTTTCCTGGATTCTCCTCGTGCGTCTTCACATGAGCATTCAGATTACCTTTTTGTCTAGTTTTGTACGAGCAAAGGGGACATGGAAACCGGAATCTTGTTTCTGGGGCGTGCACGAGTTGATGGAGCTTTAGGTCTGCTGCTGTCACGGATGAAAATTTGCAGTTGGGTTCGGGGCACTTGTGAAGTTTTTCCTGGAGATGACGACGAATGTGACCATGAAGAGTGCCACTTGTGGTCGCAGAATAATCACAAAGATTACATTTGAAAGGGCGGTCGCCCGTGTGCACTCTCCGATGTGTGTTTAGAATGGAAATGTAGTCAAATTGCTTGTCACAGTATTCACAAATGTAGAGGGATTTTGATGTTGATTTCCGTTTTCTGGTTTTGGGCATGTTGACTTTGTTCATTAGCTCTTAAATTCACAAACAAATAATCGATTTTGTGTTTTTGTTGAGAATTTTTCCGTCCTCAATTCTGTTGTTCCTCTTCTTCTGTTTAAGTTTCCTCCTTTGAACTTTGCAATGGACGTGTAGAAGGGGATGGAAGGATATGAACTCAAGTTGAAGAGGAATAAATTTCAGCTCTCGCTCCTTTTCTTCTTTGACTCTGTCTTTGGTTTGATTTGGTTTTTATTTTCATGTTTGGGTATTCGAGATAGTTACACACAGGATGCGAGCAGGGGAGAAAAGGGACGAAGAAAAGGGAGAGGGGTCGGGTGGAATTTCCATTGCATGCTGTAACTCCAACCGCAAGCCTGAAGTCTGGAGCTTGGAGCAGTTAAACTCAAGTCAAGTCCACCTTCAATTCTGAACATGGTACATTGTCGTTGATTCTGCCCTTAGTCTTGTTTTGTTTGCAAATTCACTTTAAACACATTTGCTGGATGAGTTGATGTGTGTGTTTGTGTGTAAATGTGGAATTCTTTCCTTTTTTTCCTGGTTTTCCACTGTTTTCTGTATCAAGAGCTCAAAATTCAACAATCAACACTCGATACTCGACACTCGATGCGAGCAGGAAGGGAGTGGAAAGAAAATGAAAAGGGACTCAGGGAACTTGCCATCGCGTGCTTCTTTTGACTTTGATTTGACTTTGACTTGAAGGACAGTGACAGTTAAATTACAGTGGAATTCAACTCGACTCGGATCTTGAGTTGCTGGCAAGAACGTCTACCTTTGAATGTTATTTTAGATGATGGATTCTGGGTACTACATTGTTGATCTGTACTCCTTTGAGTTCCGAGTCTCTTACATTTCCAATTGTGATAAACTCTCACCTTCTGCTTAATACTCAATACTCAATACTCAATACACAAGACAGAACAAAGGGAATAAAGTGAATGAATAATAGAAACAACGAGGGTAAATCTTTCCTCCTTTTCCTTTCATTTCGTCATCTCCGTTGTACTCTGAACTTTGCTCCTTACTAAAAAAACCATCACTTTACCCAGACATAAGAAACTTGGGGTCTGTAAATCCGAGAATCAGAGTGACGTCACATTGTAAAATTTGAAATTCAACCGTCAAATTATTCGCTGGACAATTTCAACGCCGTTGACATTTTTTTGCCTGTTTCCACCACATAGAAGTCTATAGTTTCTGTGATGAAAGCATTGGCTGGGAAAACCAAGAAAATCAAGTAAAAAAGTGCTCGTGTAATTTACTTTTACCGCGCATTTCGTTTCAAAGTCTCGACATTTAATCCATAATTTCCCAAAGGATAGTATAGCTTAAGCCAGGATTCTGGGCCAAGGGCGTTTTGACCACTTTTGCATGTTGTGGCTCCAATGG